>JAVQJF010062483.1:0-14080 GCA_036023855.1 Gadopsis marmoratus | reverse complement strand
GCAAACGTTTACAGAGGCAAAAGTATGCAATGAAATTCTTGTGTCTCTTCGACACCTTAATGCTATGCAGACATAACAAAATAGGTAAATAAAATCTAATACAAAGTAAATAAAATCTAATAGAATAATTCAGGTATGTATGCATGTTATGACCTGTTAGCAAGTATGTAACTACCTTTGTGTCATGTCCTAATTATAAACCTACATGACGTAACCTTTTGTTAGCTTTACCTACTTCTGTACCCTCCACGCAAGTTAACTGAGGATATATTGTATTTGATTTCTATGACTTAATTCTTAAAGTTCAAAATCACAACATTTTGATATAATTAGAACAGCATAAATACTCTCACAATCTCACACTTCAGTTCAGTTCAATCAAAGTTTTCAGTGCTGGTACAGCTGTGAAGATGAGGGCTGAGCAAATATAGACACTTTACATTACAATCTTTTATTTATAACTAATTTGAACACCACCATTCCTTCATTCTAATGCTTATTTCCACCTTTCTCAATGAATGTGTGAGGATTACAATCTAGATGCTTACAATCTGAAATTAGTTTTCCCCTGAATGTGATAGAAAACTATTTTGAGAGAGCCAAGTCTTAAAAGTATGTGAATCACAGAGCATTGCAAACGAATCCGTCTTGGAAATGTGACATATTTTGAAAGCAGAAAGAGTGATTGATTGAAGATAAACGTTGACACATTTGCATCAGTTTAGTAGATGGTCTACGTCAGTCTGCTTCCTTGTCCTTTGAAGGCTGGTGCTTTTTTAGAATATGTACATCCCCTGAATTTGAACTCTACTCAGCTTGAGGGGGAAAAAATGTTTGGAAATGGAGTAATTTGTATTACAGCACCCCATTTCATCTGTATCATCAAAGAATGACTTGAAAGAGTAATCCTGAGTAATAGCTCATGTCAATAACACATAATGTGGAAAAGTGGAAAAAATGACCATAATCAATTTGGTGCACTAATGGGTGTGCTCTAGTGAAAACTGGCCCCACTGTTGTTTAGCAGGCGCCTTCCCTTTCATGGAAGCATTGTTATTGCTCTGACATTTTGTTATCATTATACATAATTATATAATTTATATGATCTGCTTACTCTCACCAAGGGCGCAGTATTTGAGGTCTTTGCGCCGTTGCCTTCAATTAAGGTTAACTCCCATGGTGGTCAACAACTGCTTGGCCTTTTCACGGTTGTATTCACAAGTTTGCAACAAGACAAGCCCAGCACAATGTGAACAGTGCATCATGATGAGATAACAGAAAACCGACATGAAGAAGTTAATAAGGTGGAATTGTGTTTTTTTTTTGCAGGCCTTTTGAGACGTCTGTAGCAGCTGTGTCTTATCTTAGCAGAGACACTTCATTTTACCAAGTGCTAGCTCTAATCAGATGAATAGTTTTTGTTTATCTTGTTGTTATTATCTATATGCTCCCCAAGTATTTGCTCGCTCAGAAGAGGCTATTTAACATCAACGACAAGGCTCTGGATGTTTAAGGAGTTTGAATATCGCCAGATATTCTATAAATGTGTGTCACGGGCAAAGTGGAGCATGGGTAGGTAGTCTGTCACTTTCTGTGGATGTCTCTCGCTCTCTTTGAACCACACTTTTTCTTTCTCTCTCTGTTTGACACAGATATATACACCGATCAGTCATAATTTCATGACCACTGACAGGTGAAGTAGTTATTTTATTTTTGATGCCCATCCAATACGAAATATACACCCAATAATCTACAGTTGTGACAGTGATGATTAACCTACTGTAGAGAACTGACTAACATTACAGAGACTGGATGAAACAGAAAAAAATGTATATGCCCAAAATTGCCATTTAGTGGTGAGTTTACTTTTTGAAACTAACAATAATTTTCCTTATCTGCCCATTATTTTCACAATTAGGTTATTCAATGACTCATTTAGTCTATTAAATGTCAAAAGAATTTGAAAAATGCTCATCACAATTCCCCAGAGCCCATAGTGACGTCTTCAAATTGCTTCTTTTGTCCAACCAACAGTCAATAACCCAAAGACTCTTCATTTACTATCCGAAATGACTAAGAAAAGCAACAAATCCTCACATTTACGAAGCTGGAACCAGCAAATGTTTCACATTTCCACCTGAATAGTGACTGCAATGATTGATTGATTATCAGAATTGTTGGCAATTAATTCTCTTTCGATCAACTAATTGATTATTTGGCTAATCATTGCAGCTCTGTTTTACAAATCTAAGTAAACTTGAGTTTAAGTTTCACACTGAACTAACCAGGGAATCCGTTTACTTTAGAAGAATTAATCGAATGAATTTATAAAGCAGATTTGTACACATCTTTAAACATGTCTGGAGGGGATCTTTAAAGTACACTCAATCTCGTCACATACACCCCCAACCGCTCCTTATAAAGTAACGTCTTTGATGTTTAGCTTCAGCAGATTTTTCCAGAACACACCTCTACGTTTAGACGCACACTGTACGTTCAAAGAGTATATTCTTCTCAAACATGGCTTCATTTGCTGATGGATGGCAAAAAAGGACAATAACTGGATGTGCAGATGTGCAGCGGGAAGGTTAGTCAGCAGTGCACAAGCAAGCGTTGATGTGAATGAAGATGAAAAGTTGCTACTGTATTACTGTCATTTTTTATCAGTACCATAGGAGTTTTCATCAAGGCAAACCTTGAGCTTTTCAAAGAACAGGATGATCCAGGAAACTCCAGGTCACACTGTACAGTATGCTCTTGCTTGCAATATTCCTTTGAATGGAGGCAAATTGTTTCTTTTTTGCCTTCCTTTCATTTGAGGTAGAAGGGCTCAAAAAAATTCATTTTATTACTCGTGCACAATGTGGTTTCTTTCTTTGTGGTGCTGGAAATTATAGCTTATCTGTCCAGCTCATGCTTAGATGATAAAGCAGTCTGATTCTTCTTTCTAGGTCATAGTTCGTTTTGACATTGTGGGTCACTCTCGGTTGGAAAATTATACTATTTCATTTTCTTCGTACTACATTATGTACAGAAGGTTTATAAGTTAGGCCTTTCTTGGTATTCTTCTTCTTTTTTCATTTGGATTCTGTGCAAAATGCAAAACATTTTTATATATACATATTTATTCAAAAATAAATAAGAAATTGCAAAATAATGCGAGTCATGTCATATTGCTAGTTCACATTGACAATAAGCCTCATCTCAGGCCTCCAGTCAGCTGAAATGACTTGTTGATTAATTGATTAGTTCACTGACAGAACATTACTAAGTTACTGCTATTTAAAATGATGCTGTTGTCAAAATGTGTCAGAAAGAAAACACACAATAACAAAGTTCTGTCAGCCTCTGTGGTTTGGGGAAAACTCTTGGTGATGTCCAAAACCGGTCACATGAATGTTCTTTTTAAGTGATTGTTAAAATGATCTCCCGATGTGGCCTTAGTCTGACAAACATTGGTTGACAACCATTACAAACCCCTCCTATTTTCTTATTCTAATTAAGCAGATTCAGCACCATCACTGAAGGGATCAAAAATAGACTGCAGTGCCTGACAGTGCTTGTCATCATAGTGTCTTCATAGTGTCTTCCAAAGACACGCTCAGTCAGATGAAGGGAACTCATTGTTACAGCTGCAAGCTATGGATATAAAATGATTATGCTCTAACTTTACAACAATTTACAACAATTAACAAAAATGAATTATAGGAAATGTCCAGGTAACAAATTGACTCCCTATTGTTATCATACGCAGTAATTATTCTGAAACACTGCAGGTCAATCATAATTCCTCCACAGAGAACAAAGCATCTCTTTGTTGTTGCCTAGCTCATCTTTTTAATGTGGACATTTGCGTTACGTCCTTGATGTTTTCAATAAGCAATGGACGTCAGACAATTGAGCAGCCACGCAGGCATGTACTCATTTTCTGGTAGGGCTTGATGACTCATGTCTGCAGGGATGCAAAGCAACAGAGTGACTCAAGCCAGTATGTTTCACTCAAACTGTGAACCTCAACGTGTGCTGAAAGTACGTCAGCAGAAGAAGCACTGCACCTGCAGAGGCTGTCATCTTTGCCAACAGCCCAGTAAGACAGGAAACTTTAATTATAGGAAATGCTGCATGAAATGGCTGAGCAGTTGGCAAATTGCTCTACGCTGTTTTCTATTTTCCAATTTTAGGACGCAAAACTCTGAATGATGCTTTTGTTAAAATTAGAGACAAGTAAAGCACTGAAACATCTCAAGTCATGCTTTTATGCAGTAGTATTTGTTCAACAAGGCAGAATTGAAGACTAGAGTTTCTCTGCTCACCACAAAGTAATTATGATAGATGTGATAGCCCTACTCATTACTGACCAATGCAGCTGTGATGAGAAAGGAGAATCTCATGCCATGATACTGTGCAACGTCCGTTCATCATTACCAATTTTTCTCTCTTTCCACAAGTTCTCACTTGTTATCAGTCAATTCTTGTACATTCTGCTCTGCAAAAAACAGGATCATATTTTATGGGTCAGTAGCGTGAAATAACGTGTTGTACAGTGAATGCTCTGAGCAGATCAAGTAGCAAACCTGAGAACAGCAATCGGTTCATATTTTAACCAGTGAGAATGTAAACTTCTGTTTCTTTTTCCTATGAACCTCAAATGTGTAATTGGTTCCTGTAAAAAGGAGTTTCTGGGGTTTTGCTTATTCCGCTGTAGAAACCATAACCATGTTGTTTTTATGACGCTGATATAAAGAAGACAGTGCAAATTGGTTATGTCCTTTTATACAGTTATACAGTTCGGCACAGTTCTCAAATTTAAAACATAAAAGGAGTTACAGACTATAATCTTGTAGAAATGTTTTGGTTAATGTGGCCTAACTCGCATGTTATTTGCCCTTGCACATTCTCAAACATAAATGTATTTGACATTTGTTTCTTATTAAAGAAAATTGATCAAGCTAAGTAGTATAGTAGTAACTCTTTGGTTAGTCCTCATCCTGAAAGCCTTCTCTCTTGTGACATTAAAAAGTGAAAACACACAGTTTTTAAGCTAAGCAGTAACAGTCTGATCTTACATTTATCCTTATCAATACTCTGACTATCAGTGCTGATTCTTTATTTACTTCATCTACATAGATCATTAACTGGTAAGGATGCAGAATCTTTGGCTGGGACATGCAGCACAAGCTTCAGTTTGCTTTAGCTCAATATCATGTATCGTTTCTAATATACATATCAATGAGGGTAAACTACCTAACAGACACATCTTTGTGTAAGACAATACAGTGCATCAGCACCACAAACTACAATGTCCAAATGGATCATGAAGTCGGATCAACACCTCAGTTTCAACAAAACAGAATATTATAATGTTCAAGAAGGTAAGATTCAATGTAGGACTACTGTATTGGACATTATTTTTTAGCTAGGTGTTCTTAAAAATGGCTACTGGGTGTATCTTAACACGTGGAGAAATACATTTTGGCACTCTTGATAGTATTTTGCTGCACTCTGGGGAATAGCCACACAGAGCAGTAAAATGACCTGTGGTTTGGGGGTGACGATGTAGAGCTGAAGGTACAAAGTAAATCTTGGCCTCTGGGGCAGCAGATACAAGAACACTTGGGAAAAAGCAGCGATAGGACGTGAATTATACATCTGCACTCTGTGTTGCTTTCCTTTCTGCCCAAGTCAGATACACTTTAACGTCTCCTGAAAAACTACCTGTTACTACCCTGCTGTTATGGTGCATAAATCAGTTTCCACTGACTTGCATTGTGCGATTAAAAGCTTTGATATCACACAAATAGAATAATGACATGCTCATCTAATCATGTTAATATTTTAATTAAAAAAAGCTGACATTGTGTAGTAGGTTAAGTTATTAATAAAATAGAATCACAGGAATAACAGAAGTTTGAGGTTAAGTTTCTCCTATAATTTGCTTGTAACTTGATATGCTGTGTATTATGCATGGTCTATACAGAAGTGGGGACAGGAAATTATTGTGCTTACAAAAGGAACAATGGGGAGGATAGTGATAGTACTCGCAAAAAGCTCTTGCCTGTAAAAATTTACTGTGCCCCGGAGGCTACTCAGAGGAAGGAAAAGTCCCGAAGCAATTTAGCTCAAGAGCAGCCACCATGACAACTGATAAATACAGAAATGTTTTATGATAACGTTCTCCTGAAACCTGCAAGTGTGGATTGTTTGGAAGCATCTCTCTCTCTTTTGCCAAGAGGACACGCTGTTGTTGAGAGGTAACAATTAAATCTCTGCTTAATTGTTTAGCTTTGCCTGTTGCTCAGTTGAACCAATTTAGTATGTCTCCTATGGTATTTGGTGACATTTTGAGGTTGCAGTGCCCTACATCGGCTGCATTAGAAAGCTTAATGCACTAATTCCAATAAAAACTATTTCAGGAATAAAATAACTATGAATCTACTATACCATCTTTTCTGCACAGAAAATGTTGAGACTGAAGACTTTTTCTTTCCAGGGATATAGTCAATGGTTCTCTTATGAACAAGTCATCCATGTCATTCATCACCACAATCTCTCCAACTGGGATGAGAACACTTCTTGTATTAATAGTAAAGATAGGCTACTTACATCCACACAATTATGGTTGAAGACTAGGGAACCGAGGGTGGGTGGTCAAAGATATTGGTTGGCAAGACAACTATTTATGTTTAAAAAGATAACTTTTTGCCTTATTCATTTAATTTTACTTAAATCTATTTAAAACCCTCGAGTGAACACACACACACATTCACACAGGTTAGTAGATGAAGAAAGAATTTATGATAAATGTGTAATTTTCTAATCTTTGTATGATGTTTTCTTTACCAACTAACCTTGATGCCAGTGTGTGTGTGTGTGTGTGTGTGTGTGTTCTGTGGTATTATGATTGGATACTCGAGGAAGCTTCTGTGCATACACTATGGAACTGTGATGCTTTCCCAGGGGAAACAGACATTTTACTTGCAAGAGAGGCTGAAAGAGCTGAAGGGGGTGACCAGGAGCCAAAGCTGTGCTCTGATCCAACAGGGTCCAGTCCTGTTCGGGCCAGAAAGTAGGACTCAGTTGATAAGCTATTCCCTCTTCCTGGTGTGTATCTGGAGCAGCGTAGACATCGCTGGACACCAGTGGCTGGTCAGGGCAACTGGAGGGCAACGTGTCGTACAACACTGCTGAACCAAGCTCTCTGGACTTAACTCCATGAAAACAGCCTTCATTTACAAAGTACACAAAATTAAGTCCATGCAGGCAAACAAATCCAGCAGCGAAAGGCAAGGCAGTAATCCAAAGAACACAAGCAACAATCATACACAGGAAAACAAATACACAGGGAGAATAAACGCTAGACACCGAGTTACTGAGATGTATGTGTATATGATCAGTCAGTCTGGATTACTTGAGATCCAGTGTAGCACTGCACAGTGGGATGGGAGACAGGACTGGAAAGCCAACTGATTGTAACGACCTGAAAGCTTGTTTCTAATGGGCTGATTGGATTTACTATTGATTATGTTTTTCGGCACATGCTGTGGCATAGTTTGTGACTGCTATTGTCGCCCACTCCAAATAAAACCAGCCAACAGACGACGAGTAATGGGAACATTAATTTATCTCAGACGAAATTAGAGATTCTCATTCACTTATCTACACCCATTACATTTAACCTAAATGGGAGGAGCATTATTGTTTTCTCCATGATGACAAATATATCTACCTATGCATACTGAGTGCACACACACACACACACACACAGAGATAATGTATTCACAGCAGACCCAATCAATATACTTGGTCATTGATTGAGTGCTTTCCATTGACTGAGTGCCTTCTCTGCTATTAAGTGTAGACTCACTTGTGCATTTCTTGATGCCAGATCCTTTCTTCACAGCATGCCGACTTAGCTTGCATTGGAAGTTATTCTCCCAGAACTCTGCAAACCAGATATTCCTTCTGTTGTTCTCTAGTGTTCGGCTGATGAAGTAGCGATCAAAACCTGAAAGAAATAACACACGGTTAGAATTTAACCTATCACATTTTTTACATTTAAATATGCGCGATTGTGTCAGGTTAAGGTCATTATCCCTTTAAAACCTTCCATAAGCAAAACTGTTTTCTTGCCCTGGTCCAAGTGGATAACTTTGATAATTACAAATGAAGAGAGTATTTACTCAAAGTCCAGCCTAAAATTAACTAGAAGCAATCAGCAATCAAAATTCCTTTGAATGATGAAGCTATTCATTATATTTTAAAAACATTTTTATTAAACCCAGTTCTGCCAATTTTCAAAAGCCACAGGAGTATGTAATTATTAGTCCACGAGTGCATATTCTGTTTCCCATCGACAACTTCATTCACACTTTATCAACATAAGAAAAAAGTACCCAATTGGTATATTGATTTAAGCAATATGAAAGGTAAGTAACAGTCATGTCACTTTATGTTGCTGCAAGTGGTAGAAAACAGACAGTTAAACACATATACACAATAATTTATGTTGGATGTAGAAGGGAGATATGATTAGTGGAGGCAAACATACACCACAATAAGCAGAAAAGGGGCAGAAGAATCAAGATTTAGGAAATAAACCGATGTGAGCGTTCTGTAAGGTAAAGTTAGGAAGTGTAGTCATGAATACCTTTGATGGACTGTCGCTTAGGTAGGATGGTGACAGCACCTTCTGCCATTTCTTCCTGGTTCAGTATTGGGGTGATTTTAGAGCCCCAGCTGTCTGAACCTACCCAGATGAAATGGCCTGTTTGATTGGCCTTCTTAGCTGCTTGAAGGAGCCGCCTTTGGGACAGAGAAGGGGAGCAATGTATAATTGTACCATAGAATGTTGTGTTGTCAGTGTTTTCTGATATATTTCATGCACACACAGTAATACATTACCTAGAAAGGAAGGCTCCCATTTAAATGCACCCTAAAGGGGAAGTGTAGCGGCCATACAGGTGATTCCATGACCAGAATATTCTATTCTAAGTCTGGACAAAGTTGCACTGAGGCACTTTAGTAGAATTGAAAAGCCACCACAGACACATTATCCATTCCCAGTGCAGTGGAGTTCTTCTCGGCTTGGGCGGAATGACACCCTTGCCACATTTCTCCAGGCTCGTTGCCAATGGAAGTAAGATTGGGGAGCCGTAAAAAACTGCCAGCGAGCTCTGCTGTAGCAGCAGACTTGCATCGACAAAGCTTGAGCACAGCAACATAAAATTTAAACACAGCCACCTGGAATGTGAAGCAGTACCGACCCTGATATCGCCGCAAAGATGCTAGAACAAAAATTAAATATTAAGCATCATACTGTAGACAATGTCAGGTTTGTTACTGTACATGGCACGTATAGGACCCTGCATAAAGAAGGACGGTATAACCTCATAGAAGAATGAATACAGTTTTTGTAAGATGTGTAGTGGAGTAGAGTCGTCAAACTAACTTAGTCTTTTTACCCCAAGGATTTGTGGTTGATTGGTAATGATTTTTCCCCGAGTCTGGTCTCCACAAATGTAGTGAAATGAGCATGTCTTAAGATGCAATTATGTGCTCCATGTAGGAAAAATGAGAGATATAGATTTTCTCATCGTCAGGAGATTACATAACAGAGACATGACTAGACAGGCCAGGATCAGTTCCCAACTCACATTAAGTTCTTTACTGTGTAATGTTGCGCCCCAAGAAAACCTTACTTTTAACCATAACAGAAGTTGTTACGGTTAGAGTTAACCCTTCGTAACAAAATATATTGATATTCTTATATTTATATAATTGGTTAAGCATCGCATTATAGGGCTCCAGCGAAACAGCTCAAGTCACTTACAATTTCTGTGTAGACAATTTTGGGTTCCTACTAAGCTGCTGCCAGCTCACACTTATTGGGTTCAAGGATAGAGCAGGCATGCAGCGCTGAAATCGCCCTGGCTTTCTGTAATTACTATATATCCAGACTATTACCCGTTATCAGGACCGGATTAAGTCAATGAGCACTGGGACTTCTGCCCTGGTCATCAAGAGACCACCCCAAATCACTGCCCACTTTCACTAGGAATTGACTAGCCTACTAACTGGTTGCTGGGAAATTAATTGATTAATTAATTAATTATTAATACAGACTACCCGTCCTAGAGATGATGACATTTAATTGATAAATTTGTGTCCTCACAAGGAAAGCAGGGACACTGTTATGGTCAGAATAGATGGGGACAACAGAGGAGATGTCTAGTTGGATGACAAAGCTATTAGTCGGCTAGAAAGGACACAGGGGAGTGGGCAAAATATTAGAAATATCTTTACATATAATGCATGGCAATGCAACATCATCATAAAAAATGGCTAGAATTGCCATTTTCAGACTGTTTTGTATGTAAACTCTTAACCTGCAAAGTAACGTGTAATTGAAGTTGTCAAATAAAGTACATTATATCTCTCTGAAATGTATTGGAGTAGAAGTCCAAAGTAACATAAAATGGAAATCATAAGCAAACAGCAAGTGGCTCAAAATTGGTACCAGTGTGGGAAATTAACTTTTTAAAACATGAACATCTACCAACCATCATTATTTTGTGTCTGAATCTAGCAATTTCCATCTCTGATTGGTACTTAAGTGCAGTACTGGGATACATTTACGCTTAGCTATTTGCGGGGCTGTTCCATTATGTTGCATTAACTCACAATTGTTTGGGCTTAGTGTTTAAAACTATTTCACTTGCTTGTAATATACTACCTGTGACAACATCTTAGGTGACAAGGCTTCACCCAAATATAAACATATTTGCCATTTATATGTGTATATATATCAGCATTTGGGTAGCAGACTGTATTTTACAAGGAAAAGGCCAATTGTTTTCTTTATACACTCAAGAGACATTTGTGACATTTTAATGCCAGCTGCAAAGGCAGCCTCAGGAAACGACAATACTAAACAACATTTATCCCGTTAGCAGATTTTAGAAACTCTTAAACAGCTTTACGTCAACTTACCAAAACTCATTGTATTTCCATTTGAGCAAAACAATTGGCAGGTAAATGTTATAAAGGAAGTATCAACCATTGGTTAAAAGTGTTCAAGATAAGTCAGGTTAAAAGTTAGATTAACTGACAGCAATTAGGATTCCACTGCACTCACCTGATGTCATCCTCATTGGCAAAGATAATGACTACTCGGGCATTAGGGTTCTCACTCAGCCTGCGAATGATCTTGTCAAACTCTCCAAACCTTGGTTCACGTGGTATTTTCACCGACTGGGAAATGCACAGACCCCCTAATTGGAAAACAAAAGAGAAAAGTTTCTAAATTGAATGGGTTTAAGAAAAATATGTCTGCAAAATGTCTGAAAAGATCTCATTAGCAGACATTTTAACATTTAGCATATTCATGCTACAATTTTAGATGTGACTTTTTCAAACAATCTGGAGTTGTGATTTTCTTCTTTTTCTTTTTAACCCACATTACTTTTTCAATTCTCTTGTCTTTTTTTTTTGTGATAGATGCACTATTGAAGGTGTGCAGGTGCAGTATTTCAAAGCATGAGGGATGCAAGGTATTAAATAAAAATCTTTCATGAGACACGGAGACCCATCAATTCAGTTTATGGTCCTGCCAGTGAGACCAGGGGAATTGGGTAGCATTTGGAAGAACATACATTTTGAAAACTGGTTCCATTTGTTCAGAGTCATTTTTCTTATTACACAGGTTGTATAATTTTGTTTAACTTAAAGACTACAGTTTACTACATTTCTTCTCCTAAATTCTGATTAATGGCTTGAGAGACCGAAAGGAAACATGAAATACATTACTTAAATTTCCAATTAAATCAGTCAAATGATATGCTAGTAAAACCTATAGTATTGTCCAGTGCTATTGATTAGTTTAGCTTGTTAGGCACTGGCACAGCTCAACAACTACACCTAGCAATTCCCCACAGATCGATTTAAAGAGAGTCCTCACTGTGGTATTGAACACAACTCTAAAGGTGGCAGTGGACGCCCCTTGGTTACCAACAAGCTAAGGCTTTCTAATTCCCAATGCAACATTTCAGGATAACTCTTTTGTCGCCCTGCCAAAATGCCACGGAGGGTATGTGCATGCTAATGAAATTCTCTTTCGTGACGCAGCCCAATGAATAATCAATGCAGGAATAATGCCCTCTAGTTTGGCTCATGGCAGCCAAATTCGCACCATAAAACAAAGCCTGGCCTCAGCGCAGATACTAATAGGTTTGGAAACTGGAAGTATGAGTAAAGAATAGGGGATGCCATTAAATTAACAATGATGTTGGGTTGCTTTGCTCATGGGTACACAAAGTCACTTCTAGTTAAGTCAGTGAGGGGCCTCAGTCAGTGGCCTGCAAGGTTCTGATTGTACACTGTGCATGAATTTAATGATGTTTCCTTTTTCTTCAAACCTGTGGTTTTGCTATTCGACTGGGTGGGTTTTTATTTATTTATTTTTTTTAGAAAGGCTGCATGTATAATTTAGGTTTCATGTGGTCATGCATGTCACAGCTAGAACACGACAATTCTGGCTCATACATTCACTTGGCTCGTTAATGGATAAACTGTACCCTTCACTGGAGGAATAGACTGTGTGCACTGGCCCATGTCCGATGTTTCGGGATGATTCCTTTAACACTCAGACAAGACTCTCTTTTTTTTTTTCTGCCACACCAAACTCATAATGTACTTATTTTTCCACTTCTAAAACCTAACTTGAATATCACAGTCACTTGAGTATCGCAGATTTCATCATTCAAGAGTCTGTAACGGAGATGGAAAAGTAGAGTGAGAAGACAGGATCTAATAATAAAACATTGTTGAAGTAGCTATTTTTTGTTGTCTTCACAACACTCTCAAACGTTGTCAATCAAAGGTGCACTGATAAACTTAATATTGGTTAACTACATTTGTGTGTGCAATTTGTATCACTCTTTTTACATACACATGCTGTATTACTGAACAAGTTAAACTAAGTATGCAAGAAACCATATGCAAGCAACGCATTTCATAGTTCACAATATTTGTGTACCTTTCTACAATCTACATGTTCCTTACTGTTGAGGCTTTGATTAAACTGAAGCAGAGGTTGATCTGTCTACCTCTCTGTGTCATTATACTTAAACTACCCAGACGGGCACATGGGAAATTTAGCACCAGCATAGCAGCAGCTCTCTGCTCTCAGAGACTCCATCAATCATTAGATTCCAATGCTTTGCCTCACTGCTACTTCAGTCCCCCATTCCCCCAACATCTGCTGTGTGGATGCAGAGCACACATCCCTTCCTTTTCTTCTCTCCTCACATCCCCAGCAGCAGGCTGCAGCATTGCTTAACTTCCAGAGAGAATACCAGGAGGACCGGGGGGATAAGATCCCGGCCCGTGGGAGTTGAGGCACACTGAACAGGGCCCTCCACAGGGCCAGTGCTGTAACTCTGTTACACTGTTAGTTGACTCAAGGACCCCAATTCAAACTCCATGACAGGGAGCAGCTAGTAAACAAGACACTCGATTCCTACCTGCTCCAAGTATACATTTCTGTTTTTCTGCAGCTGATCCTACGCTTTCCCCTGACAAGCTTAATTCCACACACAGATACATACTGTACAATACATACAAACATACTGTGTAGAGCGTTCACAGTATTTGCATTCAGCTATGCAAACTGTTCCAAAAGGACACGTTCAAACAACCTAAGTGGCTTTTAATTGGTCTTGGTAATTATAGGTCTTGCTCATTACATATTTTATATTAATTTTAGCTAATGAAGCACGTCTCTTTAGAGGAATAAAATTTTCAATAAACATTTTGCAAGATTCCATTTTGCCGCCGGACAAGATGTAACTCCCACTCCTCTCGTCTACCCTTGCACTGAACCAGACCGCCATCTCCCACCTAATGTTACTTTGCAAACACAAGAACATACAGACAATTATAAAGCAATTAATTACAAATGTGTATCAGCCTTGACCCCCCCCCCCCCACCACCACCATTTACCTTCCTTTTTGTGTCTCCAGAGACATACAAGATAGTCTGTTAATTAATTACATCAAAATTACTTGAACATTTTTTCTGCAA
>JAVQJF010062462.1:0-20258 GCA_036023855.1 Gadopsis marmoratus | reverse complement strand
ATGTGTCTTTTCTTTTTCATGCTACAGGCTGGTGAGTCCTTCTGGACAGAAGGTTGCTCCCAGAGATGTGAATGCCACGGACCCAATGACCTGCGCTGTTCTGCTGCATCTTGCACTACTGAACAAAAGTGCACCATCAGAAATGGCCATCTGGGCTGTTTTGAAGATGTGTCTACTTGCACTGTGTGGGGGGATCCACACTACATCACCTTTGATGGGGCACTGGCTCATTTCCAGGGCACATGCTCTTACATCATTACTGAGAGTGTGAACCACGGCACCAATGAAACCCGGTTTCAGGTGGTAGCCACCAATAATCACCGTGGCAACAACCTTGTGTCATTTGTGTCAGCAGTTGATATATACCTCTCGAATGAACCAGAGAGAGCATACATCAGGATTGGAGCCAACAACAGAGTAAAGGTGAACTTACTTTTAAGGTGAATAACTTTCTATATCTGTGTATTGTAAGCATAGCTGACAACAAGTGCCCCTCCATCCCTCTCTTCTCTGTCTTTCTATAATCTTTCATCCCTCCAGGTAAATGGAAATGAGGTGTCTCTTCCCACCAGTGCAGGAACCTTAGCTCAGGTGTCGAGGCAGGAAAGCTACGTAGTAGTTGATGCCATTGACTTGATAGTCCAGTTTGACGGCCAGAGTACGTTACTGGTGAGAATCGACCAAAACTGGGAAAACAGAGTCAAAGGGATGTGTGGAAACTTTAATGGTGACCCTGCAGATGACAAAGTCTTTCCCAATGGAACATTGGCACTACATGACAATGAGTTTGGACACAGCTGGAAGGCACCCACAAGCAAACTAGGGTAATCCAAATTATTATTATTTAAAAGTGGGAGTTTCAAATGTTAATGCTTTTCTAAAATTATTTAATGTTTTAACTCAAACACTATCAAATCATTGATTTATTTAATTACAGGGTTTGAGTTAATCTTACAATTCTAGGGTCTTTAGAAATTCCTCAACACACAAAGGAGAATATATATTTTCTTATCATCAACATGGAAACTTGTATAAATTGAGTTTGATTTGTTTGTTTAAACATTGCTATACAATTCTGTGAATCATCAGCAACGATTTTGAGACAAAATAAATTGCTGTGCTAAATTATAACAAGTCAGTCAAACTGTTAAACATGTAACCCTGAATGTCTTCTCCAGATGTGGATCCGCATCTCAGCCACGTGATTTGTGTCACCTTAAGGAAGAATACTCTGAGCTCTGTCGTGTCATCACCAACACTAGTGGTCCATTCAGAGCCTGTCACATGCACTCTGACCCTCAGCCATTTTTTATTTCCTGTGTCTACGATCTCTGCGTCTACACTCCAGCAAATGGCATGCTGTGTTCTGCAGTCTCAGCCTATGAGAAAACCTGCTCTGTTTTGGGATTGGACATCCCTGAGTGGCGCACGGCTTTGCAATGTGGTATGTTTGCCCAGGGCTAATGAGCAGCCGAGATAATGCATGAGAAAAATCATGATTACTTATGAGATTACTAGGACTTGCAAACTGTACAATGTGTAGATAGTTTTTTCTGTTACCCATTCAGTTTCATCACTCCTTGTCTCGTTCCTTTCCCACTATTTCTGCAGCTGAGTCGGACCCCTGTGAACAACTGAACTGTACAGAGTATGAGTGGTGTGGAGAGAAAGACGGTGTTTACGGCTGCTTCTGTGATGACGATTTTCGGCCCAACAACGACAGTTACGGTGCGAGCTGCTCTTGAAATACTTTCTCAGACAGTAATACCAACGTTTGTCTGTGAGCAAAACACAAGAGTGTACATTGTCTGAGTACAGGTGTTTTTACTCTAATGTACATTTCAACTAATTCAAATTTATTAAAAAGTTAAATGTTTTTACACGTGAGATTTTGCCTAAATCTAACTTTTCCATGGTGCAATCGGGGAAGTTGCTATACTTAAAATCTATTTTCACCTCTTTTTTTAGACTCATCCATCACTTGTGTCAGTAGTTCAGGCACAATATCTCTATCGCGCTGCCAGCTGTTTGAAGCTGGCTTCCATCCTAGCGCCCTCCATCTCCGAGATGACTCCTGTAAAGGGACTCTCAAGGACGGACGACTGGTGTTCCATTTTAACAATGACGACCAGCTGTGTGGGACAGTTCTCAAGGTACAGTCCATGGTCTACAGTGTTATCAACAATGTTTTATATGTAAAAGTTCTCCACAGGACAGACTGAATCTGTAACATACTAATTATACTTTTTTAATAATCTAAATCTTAAAGAGCAATGGGACCCACTTCCACTATGAGAACGCCATCCAGGGCAATGAAGGCCTAAACATGCACCTGGTTTTCTCCTGTGAATACCCACTGACTCAGGCCCTGTCTATGGATGTAGGCATTCACCCTGTTGAAAGGTAAAAATCTGCACCTAAAGTCCGGGGACACACACAAACCATGGGACGAAATGTAACTGCAGTATTAATCCCCCAAACTGCTCTTAAAGTTTGTGTGCTTTGTTGACAACATTTATACTACTGACACATTTCTCAACACACTGTTTGAAAACCATTTTGTGTGTGTTTAATTACTCTTTTATTGAAATTGATGTACATAGGACTAAGTGTTCTTCATTGTGTGTATTATGGCATTATTGTCCACTATCCGCATCAGAGTACATAATAAAGGGGCATTTCATCCCTATTCTGTATGTGAAAACTTTTTCCAGCATTTTCTGTACATATTGTATTAATGTTAATTAATCTACTGAATCATTTCTTCTCAAATGCAGTCACCGTATGTTTTGTTTTTTTGTAGCTTTTTGAGGAAGAAACTTCCATCTGGCCGGGGTCACTATCGTATGAGAATGATCCCCTATCAGGACGCCGGCTTTCGCTTCCCCCTGACCAACAGCAGGAACATAGAAATGGAAATCGACCAGAGGTTGTATGTGGAGGTGCGGACAGAAGGAGTTGATGAACGACAGATCTCCACCCTTCTGGACTCTTGTTGGGCCACGCCGGTCAACAATGCCAGCTACCCTGTCCGCTGGGATCTCATTATTACTAAGTATAGTAGCTACTCCATTTCGCCCTGTGTTATCACACTAAACAGTGGATTAATTAAATCCAGATTCAATTCTAGACAGATTCTCGCCTCTCTCCATTTGCTTCACCCATCTTCTCTACTATGACTTAACCCTGTTACCCTGGTAACATTGTAACTTCTACCGCATCCCTGTCTTCCAGGTGTCCTAATCCAGCAGATGATTCAATAGAGCTGATTCAGAACGGCAATTCCACTGTGGCCCGATTCTCCTTCAATATTTTCACCTTTACAAATTTTTCATCCATCTACCTGCACTGCCATGTCCACCTGTGTCTTCTGAGACACAACAACTGCACACCTGTATGTAGCATTACCCATCCATCCTCCTACTTACACTAATGTTAAACTGACTAGTGTGTCGGGAGGGGGGGGAGTCTATGTTAGAGGCGGGATCCTGGGCCACCAGTCTATCACTAGACTAACATAGCAAGTACAAAAGTTACACGCAAACAGGCAGATACATTTTGAATCACTTTGAGAATCCCATTCACATCTATGGTCAGTTAGTCATCTTACCTGCATTAATGTGGACTGAAGACACATTCTACTGTGTTTGTGTGTTTTTGTACCGAGACTGGTAAATAATCCTGAACTGCAAAAGCAGAAAGTCTGATTGCTGAGCTGCTTTGTGCCTTGTTTTGAGCTGCTGTAAGTCAGTCCACGTCAATGCTTCAATAAAACTCTGTAATGTTGTTTTTCTGCAGCATTGCCAACCCGGTTACCACAGAGTTCCAAGAGACATATCCTACCATGACACTGTAATGCTCTCACTTGGACCTTTCCTCCCCATGTCGGGTAGATACGCGGTATGTATATTTCTTCTAATATTTTCACAACATCTGTATTCTTGTAGAAAATAGATAGATTATGGCTTATATTTTGTCTTTTCTCTTGCAGAAAAAATGATGAAACCTCCTTCATTTCGCTGACTCCAAAAACTTTGGGGAGAAGAATGTATATCCCAGCATAACATTTGTAATCAGAGTAGCTTAATAATGTCACTTACTTTTAATCCTAAATTATAGTCATGTCATAATGTAGAAAGAACAAGGTTTATGTATTCCTAATGAATTTCTATATCCGACAGAAACTTGAAAGCTTTTCTTTTGAACTGTATTTTCCTCTGCACAATATAATATAATTAGAATGAAATAGGTAAAACAACAATCTATAATGTATTGTTCGTCTGGGCTGTGACCAATCAGTGGATCGTGGAAGATTTTAAACCTTGAATGGCACACAATCTGCCCACATCCCATGATTCGACAAAACAAGTGAAGAAGCCTACGTGTTATCAATCTGCCATTCCATCTTTTCCTGCGGCATTCCTTCACCTACTGTGATGTGGATCGTTGTTTCACGTTTCATCTCACTTTCTGTATCGATTGTCATGGTTGAGATTAAGCTTTTAAATAAATGATGAAAGTCCTAAATCATGATGAGAGAAGTCTTCATCATCATCAAATCTTCATTGGGGTGTGTGTTATTAAGATGTTACTGATTATTTCTTTCAGTGTTTTACAGGTTTGCCAAGGGAATAATTGTTGGCATTGAAATAGGTGAAAAAGCTGGGTACTGCCATCTCACCACTGAGGGACTAATAAAGGTTTATGTTATCTTATCTTACTGCCAGTACATCTCATGCTATTCATCTGTCTGGTAGTAATTAAGCTCCAACAAAGACAGCGAGAGAGAAGAAGTGTTGCATATTGTCATGCTCCTGCACCATTCGTACATCTTTCACGGCATCTCCTTCAGCTGTTACATTGTTCTTTTAAGTGCCTTTTATATAGATGTTTATCTATATAAATGTCAGTTCGCTAATTGTCAAAACTCTGATCTAGAGAGACTGAAGATAATCACACATGCAGTAAAGAGATGAATACATACACATTACACCACAACATATTAAGCAGTCAGCAGTAGCTTGATCACTGTGCATAGATTTGACAATGGTCAATTTTTTTCTCTGTTGTGATACACTAATAAAGTGGAATGAGATGCCTTTTTTGTGTTGGTGCAGGCCTGCCTGTAAAAGTTATAGATGTTAGAGAATCATTGGAAATGCAGCCTATAAATTGCTCCTGATTTATGTTCCTCTTACAGGGAGGCTTGTCAAGAGTGGTAGTTTTTCTTTACAACATTAGAGGGCAGCATATAATCAAATACGCAATTGACTCTGTTTTCATGTAACATGTTCTCCTCTCACTTTTTTTTTTAATGTAATGTTTATCAATTATATCCTTCTGGCTTTTGCATTTTTTGTATTAAAACAATATTTCATCAGTGATAATCATTAATAATGAAGATGAAAATGATAAATGAACTAATTTAGTTGTGAAATGCATTATGAATCCTATTTTATAGACTACCTGAGGACTCTGATGCTGTTTGACATTTTTGATTCTGAATAATGTGGGAACTTTTCTACATTTCTTTTAAATAAAACTGGTATTTACTTAAAGTTACTTGAAGAGTTATTTCTTGAAATTGCACAGAAGCATTGAGAAGCACTAATACTTACACTACAACATGCTCTGTACAGGACACAAATAATAACCGCAATTCAAACCATTAATACAGGATGGTATGATGAATACAGCTTTCAGTGATACAAGAGGTCAGGTTTCTCTCCTTTGTGCTGAACGTCCTTTGTCAGGCTGAGTGTGGAAACTGACAGAGCTGATTTCTCCTGTGTCTTCTCGTTGGGGGTGAAATTCATCATTGTCACTCAGTGTGTCCTCAACAGTATGGGATGAGACCTACAGTAGACATAACAACACTTACCCCACACCCATAACATACAATTTGTCATTGGTGTTACAGTACAAAGACTTCAAAGAGGGGCAATATGTTCAATACCATATGGCCCAATACACAGACTCTGCACTCCACTACAGACAGTTCAGGTAAGTTATGTGCACATGACTTTAAAGATCATGTTTCACATCTGTTGGCTTACAAAAAAAACAATCTACATGTATAATATTTCACTTCTGTACCAGAAACATATGGACGTGTTCATGATGGTGCTATAGGACGAACACCCTCTTTATATTGGAGTTATTGTTTGATCACTCTTGATCACTTGTTCTCATGTAACAGTTTAGCAACTCTGACAGTGTACCATTGGGAGGTTAATCCTGTGGCTTATGTGAAAAAATGCATAGTTCACACTGAAACTGATATCTGCGCAAGTCATTAGCAGACTTCCTTTGTTGAGAGAAAAACCTCCAACAAATCTAATGTCATGCCCAGGCTTTGCAGGAAACAATGTGCCTGCCTGAGCTCCACATGGGATGATAAGGCAGTTTTAGTGTGTTCATTAAAGATTTGCCCTGATGATCGCTCTAAATGATAATCCATTCAACAGTTATTGAGAAATTTCCCTCAAAACGCAAAAATGTCCACCTCATGGCTGTTACATGCCAGGGGATCATGGGGGGGGGGGTGAATGGTTTCCTGTTGCCTGTCTCGCCCCTGCCATTTCCACAGGTAATCACAGGTGATCAGGGCTGATGGACTGCATGGTGAGGCGTGGCTCAAAGTGGGCGTGCCCATGTGGACCGGCCTATCAGCAGCGAGGTGCGGCCCAATTAGGAGGACAGGCAAGAGACACCTGGGAGAGCTGAGGAGAGGAGCTACCGAGAGCCACAGACGCTGACAGAGAAGTCGAGAGAAAGACCCATTGTGCGATTGCCTGCGTTGTGTGGTGAGGAGAGGACTAGGTAAGATCACACGCAGTGCTATGGATGTCTAGAGACGCTAGGAAGCTGGGTGGAGCCACCCCTGTATCGTTTTCTCCGGTTGGTTATTTAGTGGAGGTCAGGCAGCCTTTTGGTTGTTCTTTTTGTGTTTAGACTTTTAGTAGTTAAGGGGCGTTTGTTCCGTTTCTTGTATTTCCTTTGGCTTCCAGCCGTTGTCCTCCCTCTCCCACTGGTTGTATTTATATTGCATGCTGGTTAATAAACGGCCTGCTGTTTATAGCCCACTCCGTGTTTCTGTCGTTTCCTCATGACCTTAGGTTGCGGTTCCCCTAGACACAACATAGGGATGTAACAGATGTGCAGGAAACTGTCCAAACGGAGACATACAAACCCGTGGTCATAGTTGTAGTAATCCTGTGTGTAGTAGTCCTGTCCCGGGTCGATGCCAGATTCCATTGATAGCTCCTGTTAGATTAACAGACCAGTATTAGCAGCTTTCCACACATACACACAGAGAAATATACCTACACACACATGTATTCAAATATGTTTAAAACACATCCCTCATGAGAATTTGTACTTTTTCACTTACACTTACATAGACCCACACACAAGCAGAAACGCACGTGGGGAGTTAAAGTATTCAGAAAAGAGAGACAGAGTACCTCTGGTCTGAGCAGAGAAGGACGGAGAAGTTGTTGTGTCTGCCAGAGGGAAAGAAGAGCGGCAGATGACAAGACATATGGAAGAAGTTAGGGGCTCGCCCCCCAAAAATGGAATAAATCAATAGCGGATGCTCCTCATTCAGTATTGTTAGACTGCAGATGGTCCTGACTGTGTATTTGCTTTCATATGGTCTTGTCAATCAGTTTTGTCAGAGCAGGTGTTTGATGTTCCAGAGTGAACATCACTTTGGATCTCAGTTTAAATTCAAAATGAAATATTTACAAGTTTAAAAATTAATATAATGCCGTGAAATACAGCTTTTCGGGGGAGCGGATATTCACCAACAGAAAAGTCGGTTATGTGCAATAGGACTACTTTTTATACAACTAACACTTGTATTGCAGCTGTTGTTGTGGTACATATTGAACATCGTTTTCTTGCATCTTCAATGTTTTGGCTTAAAAAATTTGTTTACCCTTATTTTCCTTTTTTACATTTTAATATCTGCCATCAATGGACTGCAGAGATCTTAAAATGTTTTGTTTGTTTAGAATTGAGAGACAGCCAATAATGTAGATGCAATTGATTGTTAATACAAGGCACTGATTGCATGCTGCTCCATCTTGATTACATGAAACTGAAAATAATCGAAAGTGCCGAAAACAATGAAGGTCACTAAAATCAGTGGAAACGAAGGAAAAAGTGAATACCACATGCAGCTACCTTATTTCCTTGAATAAACACCTGTAGTAAAGTAAAAGTAACGGCTGGGGGTGTGGCCTCCCATACAGGCCGGGGAAAAACAAAGCTGTATAAGCTCCTGGTGGCTGTCGTTTTATCTGCATGGCAACTAACGTAGTACATTTTCATTTTTTAATTGAATAAACTCAACAACATAAAAATGCTATTTTCAACACTGTTGTTCCGGATTATACGTATATCCATGATGATATTATTATTATTATTATTAATAATTTGAAACTGATACAGGAAGTGTTGAGTAACGGCGTGATGCAGTAACGTTAACAGTTCAAACGGGAATGGATCAAAATGAGGCTTCGTACTAAAATATGACCAATTAAACTCATCAAACACAGGGAATTGGAAACAAAGGCCTGCCTCTAATACAAGCCTGCTTCAGATAAAGGCCTGGTACCTTGTGCAGTTCAGGTAAATAATGGCCCCGGCTGCTATCTGAGGAAACAGAGAAAGTTACCTACCTCATGTTGTCTGTATCCTCGCCTGGAAGATCAAAGACAAAAACAGAAAGACCACTAACCAACATTACCAAGAAAACCTGTCATTTAACATAATCCTCCTGATGTAGACGTGCCTTTAATACACACGCATTCCCCTTCCTGCAGAGGAAATGGGATGTTCCAATCACATTTTGCGGAGGCCAACCCAGTCTCCAAGAAGAAAGCCAGAAGATGAGGTGTGTGTGTGTATTTTGAGATAAATGGAGAGGCAGGGAGAGCAACATAAGAGAAAAAGACTAAGGACAAAGCAAAAATGAGAAAGTTGAGAGGCTACAGAATAATATCCCCTTATCTCTTATTTACTGTTCATTTTGTTTTATTTTGATAAATATTATTCCGATGATGGCGTCATAAATATTTAATATTCACATGTCGTTTACAACCCATATGAGCTAATTCTATTACCGAGAAAACCGTAGATGTGGTATGTCAATATTACCCACAACAATAATAAAAACATTTTCAATTACCATGTCATTTCTAGTTTAATAGGTGGGATGTTTTATACATGAGTGCAGAACTATTTGTTATCAGGGTCGGGAAAGATGTGTGATGCATCTATAAAGATGGTGGTGGAGGCTTAATGTTAAAAACACATCTGTATTCCTATTCACTTCAGCTATTATCAGTAAATTTTAAGGACTGCATGCCCCTACACCAGAAAAAGATTCCAGTATGCTTTGACTAGCCAGTAAAATAATCTAACGTTAAAGTTGTCCTGAGCAAATTTAAATTTCTTTCTAAACATTTGACCATTTCCTACCAGACGGGAGCCTGGCTCATTTTTTCCTAACCGTGAAGGCACTCGCATAACCTTCGCTCATTTTCTGTTCAGTCCAGCCCATAATTACTCTCGGCTTAGCATGACATCAATTGAAGACAGAGAACCAAACAAGCACAAAGAAGATGCTCTCAAGTACATATCAGAGGGCAACAGTTATGTCAGCTGCGTTGTCTGCAGGAGGCTGCAGCCTATATAAAAAAACTCGGGGCCATGTGCAGCCTGTTCTCACGATACCCTTCCTGTTGCATTGGGAACAAAGTCTTAAGTCACGCTGTCAACTTCCTGCGTATTTCAGTAACTTTACAAACATTACCCAAACAACTTAAGAAATAATTCAACATTTTGATACCACTATCATGTCTGCAGGCTAAGTCAGGCTTAGTAGCATACAGGCTGAAATCAGAGGGAAACAGCTTGGCTTGGAAACAAATGGAACAAACCAGCCTACAATTTTCTCTAATGCTTAGTAATGAACGTGTTCTAACTTGTTTGTTTCATCCGTGCAAAAGCTGGAACATAAAAAATGACAAATTGCAATTTTACGTGCAACCCCTGACAAGTGGCTAACTACCACGAGCTAGCCGTTTCTCACGTTGTTTCTACTCTTGATGCTAAGCTAATATCCACTGGCTCTATATAAGATCATATCTGACAATTAATTTCGCCACAAATCAGACTGTATGAACAAACAAAGCTTGATACCGTTTACAGTATTGTGAAATTAAGACTTGCGCTTCCAAGCAAACTAACTGCAAACAAAGACAGTAAGACAATGACAGAAACAAGAGCAGAGCGAGATAATGAGATGGAGTAAGGCACAGAGAAACTTCAAAAGATTAAGGAAAAACAATGGGGGGGAGAAACGCAAAGAAATAAATAGCAAAGTACGAAAAACTGCCAGAAATCTCTGTCCATGCGTCTTAACTATGTTGCCAGCAGGATGTATTGTCATGTGAAACCAAGGTAATGAGCTGGCCAAATGAAGATGTATCGCAGAACAACAAATGGTGACTTTTAGAGGACGCAACACATTTTGCATTCTGAATTTAGACTGCAAACACACGTGCGCACACACACATTGTTAAACCACTTGACAATTTTGTTAAATAAATTCTGATGAGAATGTAATTGTGCCTCTTAAACACACACACACACACACACTCTTCAGGGAGAAATCGTGGCCTTTGATTCAGTATCAGAATACAGTTTTGAATGGATGAGTGTGCTCCAAAAAGACACCATTATCTGGCTAAATAAAGGTGTGGAAGGAAGGACGGGTAGCTGTATTGACGGACATATCGGTGGATGAATAGAAATGGTCGACTGGGTGGAATGAACGGTTGGATAAATGGATGAAGCCATAAATGAAAAGGTTGTTTTTTTTGGGTGATCATCACCGTGTGTGTAAATGTGTGTATACTCTAGAATATAGCTGCTAGCAGTACGTGCCCAGCATTGTGTGTGTGTGAGAAGATGGGTCCATCTGTGTCCTTGTTGCTTCTGAGAAACACATTATTAGGTCCTCTTGGGACAAAAACACACAATGATCTGTCTCGCACACCTGACGTGATTGAGTCTCGCTCTTTGTGCTCCCCACCTTGTCTCACAGTGAGAAACGGAAAGACGGGAGAGAAATAGCAGCTCTTAAAGAAGACACCCAATAAAACTTTCTTTTTCTCTCGTCTCTGTTTTCTTTCTACACACTTTGTCTCTCATTCCCCTCATAGAGCTGCTGTCGCCCCTTTGCACCGTCGCCCCCACACTCATTTGTCACTTCCCTTCCCCCCTACCTGTTTCACTCGCTCTGCCTTTTCTCTCTCCACAACCCTTTTCTTTCTCGTTTTGTGCACGTTCTCTCATCGTGGTTTGTGTTATGTTGAAAATAGCTTAAAAATGAACCAGGTCTCCTCACATTGCCAGTAAAAACCTGTTTGGGTAAGTCAGGTAGGTGCTCCTTTATTTTGTAAATGCAGTGAGAGACCAGGACCATTGCAGAGACATGTTCCAGCTTCAAACTGCTTCATAATTTACTGGATATAACACTTATGTAATGTTATGTAATAAACTTAATTTGACATTTCTAAGGTTCAAATTCGCCTAAACCTACACTGAGCTGATTTACACATCGCAAAAAAAAACTCCTCCCACAACCTTTTGTTAATTTTTTTTTATAGATATTTAGTTAAACATAACCAGAGCAGCCTGACATACTGTTTGAGCCAGTGATATTATAATGGTGGTTAATTACAGGCTGGGTCTCTTTTGAGTTTTGGAATTTCTATCACACTCACCAGTGTGTGTGATCTGGGAATGACATGGCTAAAACAAAGTCCAACGGGGCAAGAAACAGAGGTCAGATGAGAAGACAGGTTGTAAACAAGACCAAGCTAGCGGCTCGAGAGGCTTTGAGCTAAACTGCTGTCACATCAGCATGTCAACGTGCTCAGACAGACGACGCGAACATGCTCATATTTAGCAGATGTAATGTTTTCCATGTTCAGCATCACTGCGTCTCATTTTCTAATTGGCACTATACATGAAATACAGCTGAGGATGGCAGACGTTTAAAAGTATTTGACAAAGGTTTTGGCCTGATTATGCTGCTAGATGATGAGATAGGGGATCACCAAAGTTGCTGCAATTCTTCCTGAGGGGATCATGGATGTGCGTCCCAAATATCATGAGTCATTAGATTCATCCTCTGAATGTCGGTATCAAATTTAACAGCAAACTATCGAACAACAGAGATTTCAATCTCAACCAAAGTGGTGGACCAACCATCTGTTCAGCATTTCCATCCCAGCCGCGCTACATTTTAGCCATATTATCTAAATCGCTTTATTTAGAAGTCTAAACTGAAAGTGTATAATCCATATTTGCAGAGAAAATCTACAGTAAACACACAAGCTCAACGTTGGTCTGTAAATCACGTGATTTCCTGTGATAACCTTCGCTGTAGCGAGGATCAAACCTGTGGCTTTACAATTACGCAACAGCCACTCGCCCGCTACGTCTTGTATCTGTCTCTCAAATCGAGCAGTCTGCTTTGCTGGATGTGGCAAACGATACATATTCCCAAAGATGTCTGTTCTCCAGCAGAAGCGCACAATAAGAACTGAAAGGGTGAACGCAGGATCTGTCTGCGAGATGCACCTCAGTGTGTACGAGTGTCGGCGATGACACGCGGCACACTGAGGTTGAAAGCGGATCCTAGCATAAAACCTTTCCAGCCCAGTCACCTGAAACAGTAACTGTCTGCTGCCTGCAACCTGTTTTATGCAGCTCTGTGTTTGTGCGCAAGTGTAGATGTTTACACTCCTGTTTATTCCCAAGCTGTTGCGTATGTGTGTTACTGCTTTATGTATGTGGATTGAGCCTATTGTAAATTCACAGCTTAACAACGCAGGGTTTATAGCTTGATCATGATATTGTGGAAACAATTGCTGTGTGTGTGTGTGTTTCCAAACCAGCTCTATAGATTCCCCTGGAAAAAGGATGCATCAAGACATTGTTTGGTCACTGACAATATAAATCCGTTCATAATGTCATCACTTTGTTTGTTTTGTTTGGCCGTACATCACGACTTGATCCAATTCCCCAGAAACGATCAGCAGTGACATGCTGGTCTTGCGGGACAGATGTGATTCTGTCACTTCATGATGGCAATAAGCCTGTGCAGACAACTTGTTGAAACGGTTAGCCGATGGCAGTGAAATCCGCTGCTGACAGAGCTACGTTATATCCACAGGCTTCGGTTCCACATCACAAGTGACACAACTTGTGATGCCCATGAGTACATTTAATAGATTTTTAAGGTAATGCCAGTGCTTCAAAGGCTGCTACGTCTTTCCATATCTGGTTAACTGAATGGACATGTCGTTCCTAATGCTGTGTAGCAGCTACAGGTATTTCGTCAAAGGAAGGACCTGACATATCTACTAGTTTCAGTAACATTCCTGGAAAGAATCGCCGTTCAGCCTCACCCAGTACAGAGTCTGACTTTCTTGCAAAAAATCATTTAACTGTGTATTTGATGATAAAAAATGTGTATCAAAATAAATCATATATGAAAGTGACATGTACTTTGTAGAAGTCTGCCTGTGCATTTATGATTAGTTTTGGTCTGAGAAGGCAGAAATCTACGTAGTAAGCTTCTGTGGTGCCATCTGATCTGCAATACCACAAAAATGTTTTTGCAAAGATCTCTGACGCATGAGGCTCAAGGTAATTGCCATGGCTGGAACAGCAATGTTACTTAAGGGTATTTTGTTATGTGATTTTTCAAAGTAGGAAAAAAAATACATTTGTCCTACAATGAACCCCCTGGGATGAGTGGACACATCTACAGTAAATCTAAATGAATCCAGTAATTGGCTTTATTTTGACCTTCTGTGGCTGTGTGACCTTCATAATAAACCGTATCCAATATATGAGGTGACTGAAACACTGCATTTGCTCATTAATATGCTATGAATGTAGGATCCTGTATACATGACTCCCTCTGCATACCTTTCTGGCTCCAACAAGAGAAAACAACTGCACAGATGCCATCATTGTCAGTCAGTAGATGCTACACTCTGCACATGGCCCATAGCACTGTTGATTCACTTCAGCTCCTCCCTGAGGCACTTTTTTGGGGGTGAAGGTGCAAATGTACATGATTGGGGTTTCTATCTCGGTTGCTGTACCACTAGTACACAACACTGGGGGGCTATTTAGTATTGACTAGGATTAGTTACTACAGTAGCTACCAGTGTAATGTGAGAGGAAATATCTAAATGGTTACTGATCCAGCATAAATTTTCAAAGGGATTTCAACTTTTTATTAAAGAATAATTGTTTTGAATACTCTTAGTTAGCCCCACACATTTTATTGAGAAACATATCTCATGTTCATGGTAAAAGGAGCAATAGAACCCTCTAGAAAATGTTTGTAAAAATGTTGCATATATGAATAAATATATCACTCACCAATATAAATGTTTTTACTGTAGCTATGCACCTACCTATGTATAAACACATTTGTCTCGTTGAAAAAAAACAAACATTTAAATGATCTTGTGGAACATTAAAACGCAATGCAAGGACCATTGACAATGTGGGTGCAGACGTAAAGGAAAAATATATAATCGGGTGAAGACATAAATGCACAAACCTTTAGAGCTAAGTATCAATATGGGGAACTAGAGACAACTGAGTGTTTATAAAAATCACCAACTAAATGAGTTTTTGACAGAAAGCAGACACAAAAAGCCAAAAGATAACAGACAATTCCCCTTTCACCATGTCTGTGTTTTCAATTTGAAGCAAGTTGGTTCATTTTCAACACATGATATCTGTAAGCACTGATATGAAAAGATGAACCCTGTCTCCAAAAACACTTATGTGCACCAGGAAATACGTTTAGTAGGAAACATAATGCCTGGAGGATTACATTTCAAGAGGAATTGTTGTTCATTAACTTATCTGGCATATAAGTTACAAATGTTGATACTATACTGAATGTATCAGTAAAATGTATTTTAGGGAAAGAGCATGATCTTAAAACAGACAAAGTCTGCAGTGATTTGAAGCACAAGATTATCAACATTAAACTAAAACACAGATCTTTTTCCAACCTTACGAAATGTGCTTTTGTTGCATGAGCATAACTGCAGATGGGACTCTGGGATACAAACCCTGGTCTCTGGAGTACTGCACTTTGTACACCCGCACTTGTAGATAAATGTAACAACACAATTGGGAAAATGATTTAGTAATATATACATTTGTTAGACAGGGTTGTGCATTGACTCAAATAAAGATGTTTGCAGACAGCAGCCTACTGATAAGAACAGACAGGTTATGTAATTATACAGGGGAAAGAATCTGTGGTGTTACAGCACTATGTAACTATGCAACAGTGACTATTGATGAAATGGAGAGAAAAAACAATGTGACGGTCATCATGTCACTGGTTGTAGAACCTGATATGGCAAAATACTGCGGCAAAACTATTCTTTGCTAAGAGAAAACAAAGAATCCATGTCCATTAAAGTTCAATCCAAGTTGGCAGGTTTAACATTGCTCTTTCCATCTCCATTTGGTTTTCCTTTTCACACCCAGTGCATCTCGAATCAACTAGATTAGACGTCCAGACAGTGTGTGTGTGTTAAAGCCACCCCAAATGGGTAATTGGCTTCTCACAACAGCAAGTGTCCCCATCAACAATCGTGTGTCTTAGATTGGTTATAATTTGCCATTGACAAAAATGTCAATTACTTGGTGTGGATGTAAAATGTTAATTATAATAGTCAAGATGAAAGTTAAACAGGAGACATTCTGCCACTTCTAATCATCTGGTTTCACTGCACCCATCTGCAGCTATTTAAGCCAATTTTGCTCAGTTAATTAAAACTCCTAAAAGTCCTAGAAATGTTGGTTGTGGGTACACTAAAATAACAGCAGAGGTAGATAATGAGTTATCCCTCCAAACAACTACTTTGGCATTGGGGTAGGAAGCAGGCTTTTAAATTCCTCCTAGGTTCACTGAAATGGGGACACAAATTAGAACATTGACTTAACCTATTAACCTGAGCCCTTCTCGTCCTTCATTTCTTTAATCCTTCTTCCTTCTTGTAAGCGTCAAAGAGAAATAGTGTAGACTATAGTCGCAGTAAGAGAGTGGAAGCCCTTTCCAGCTATTACATGGCTGAAGTTATTAGGGCTATGCATGTGCCATCATTTGAGAGGAGAAACATTTCTCTCCTACCCATAGAGTTTATATTGGGCCTAGTTGTTTTTCTTTCCTTTCCTATGTAGAAAACAGGAAGTCATGTTGGAAGAGCGATAGCAAGGTAGAAAATCACCAGTCATTACAGCATCCCATTGAGCTATTTTGAGCACCAGTCCCTCGACAGCTCCACGGTAACTACGCAACAACGTTAAGAATTTCTCCTCTGTGTGCTTTCCATGTCATAAAGGCAAAGGCTAGAGCATTGTAGACTGAGAGGGGAATCGTTTCTCAAGCTCTTCCATGATGGAGTTCATGTTTGGGTTGGGCTGAATTTGTGGAGGTGGACGATCCTCTCCTCCTCTTCCTACTTCCACTCCTTCTCTACCTCCCTCTCCTTCCTCTCCTCCATCCCCTCCTCCTCCTGCTAATGCATCCAAGGAGTTAAGAGAATCAAGAGAATCTATGGAGGCTCGGCTCTTCAGGACCTTTTTTAGCGGGACCTGTTTCTGATCTATCTGGCTGAACATGTTGGCCACCGACTTCTCAATGTCCGCAATGTTTTGGATGTTCTTTAAGATTCCTTTCAGCTCTTTTCGGGGAGGTTCAGGTTCTGCTGGGAGGGGCGGCGGTGGCCGGAGGGACACGGGACGCAGGGCTGGCATCTCCGAGAGTGATGGGAGGACAAAGGTGGATGGATGCAGGACAGAGGGCGACAAAGGGGGAGGGAGAGGTGGAGGTGGTGGAGGAGGTGGTAGAGGAGGAGGAGTCTGCTTTTCTGTATGATCAGAATGAGATGAAGCAGGAGGGAGAGGAGGAGGAGGAGGAGGTGATGAAGGAGGGGGAGGAGCAGATGTGGGAGGTGGAGGTGGTGGGGATGAAGATGGTGGTGGTGGTGGAGGAGTTGATGGAGGATCAGGTATAACCTCTAAATGGACCTGAAGTCTTTCTTCCCCACTCTGATTTCCTGTTAAATTTGCCCCGAAGCGCCGCAGCACAGGAGGAGTTGGCTTGTGACTCGGTGGAGGGGTCCCTCCATCACTTTGCGTGACAATGATACTCGGGGGACCCTCTTTAACCAGAGCAGGTGGGACATTGTGGGTGGGGGAGTGTTTGAGATGCTGAGGAGAGTCCGGAAAAACAGAAAGTAGGATATCGGGTGACAAAGATCCCCGTGAATCTCTGTTTTGCCTTTGCCTCATTTCCTGGAGCGCCTGTTGTTCAAACTGTCTGGCTTGTTCTTTGACTGTCAGCTTGGGTTCCAGACTTGGGCTTCCCATTAAGTCTGAATCCAACCCACGGTCAAATCCTGAATCCAAACCAGCATCTTTACTATCCTTGAATTCGGCCTTTAGAAGCTCCAGCTCCCACTGCACAGGATCCATAACTACTTGGCGCCTCAAAGCGTCATACATCTCTCTTCGATGTAATCTTGATGGTAGCGTCCAGCTGTGTCCACCCCCAGATCCCCACCCACTGTCACCGCCACTGCACCTACCAAATCCCACATCTCCTCCAGGGGAGCTGAACCTCAGCCAGGCTTCTCGAAGGCCTTTTCTGGAAGGGGGGAAATTCCCAAGGAGGTCTCTTCTCCTCTGGCTTCTTCCAAGAGTCTCTGGGCTACTCAATGTCCCGTCCTCATGGTAGATGGGATTTTTGATGGTCAGGGGGTTTTCATCAGAGAGAAAGGTGATGTTGGACTCAGACTTGGGGAGGTTGTTGAGCACCCCTCCATTAGCAACACACTGACGATGAGCAGCGATCGCTCGTGTGGCAAAATCTGAGATCAGACGTTGACGGTCACTTTCGTCCACACTGCCACGACTCCCACCACCACTTTGGTTTGACCGGCTGGTACGTGGATGGAAGACAAAATGAGAAAAAAAAGATGGAATGAAGAGAGAAGAATTACAGATAAAACATGAGGGAGAAGAGGGTGAAGTGGAAAGATGTAATTATGAAAATCAAAGGTTAATAAAAAAGAGGGAAAATGAAACTTCAATGAAAGAGCAGTAATGCACAGAATGGTTAAAGGAAATGTTTAATAGAGGGCAGTGACAGCAGAAGAATGCATAAAGGATGGTAGAAAGGCATGTCAAACAATAGTGTCTGCTAGAGCTGTTGTTTGATAAATGAAATGAAGAGACTTCATATTAAGGGATGAATGAGGAAAAGAGAGAAGAAATGGAGGAGGGATCTTAAGAGGTAACAGTAGTGTCTTTCTATGCTATTTTACCAGGGGGGCAAGACATGGGGCACTGAAAAATAGACTTGAAACACAAAGGAAAATAATGCAAATAGATGAATAGTATGCTAAAAGTGGTGGTTACAAAGATGCTGCTACATCACAACTATCATCAATGCCAAATCTGCTGGGGCAGGGATGTTTGTGATGGAGTTCTAAAAGTATGCAGATTTCCTTCCAACATAAAGCCTGATTACATCCTCATCTCTGGTTGAAGGTGCACTAATCTATGAAATCTCTGGTAGTTTGTGACTTTGTTGAAACTCTGCAGACTTTTTGTACTCCCTGGCACGAGCCTACCTACTTCTATTCCGAGGCAACCAATGCAACTTTACCAGAATCCTAAATCATCACTGATCATCCAGAAGCACCACCAAAGTTAAGCAACACATCATTGCTCTTTGATCTACCAAAGTACAACTTACCCTGCACATAAAACCAGATGACCACTGATGAGCACCAACAAAAACACAAAACTAAAGCAAAAAGCAGCACGGTATCAAACTAATCACAGACGTGTGAAGCAAGTTTCAGCATCCTACTCACTTTTGTCTGTCAGTCATGGATAAAGGTGGATGGATGAGAACAAGAGATGGACAGATGAATGCATCAGGCGACATGGGAACAGGAAAAGTAGAGTGATGGAATGATGTCAAAAAGTGGTGTTAAAATGTTCAAAGTTGCAAAAGACTTGACAGCCTGTACATTGTGACAGTAACAAATCAGAGTAAACAAGTAGGGGAACACTGGAATGACATCTGTTAATTTTGCCAAAATGTCTTTAGGATATATTTGTCCTGGAATACATATATATTAGCAAATATCCAGTCATGCTTCAGTGCACTGCACTTATACACATACACATTCCTGGACCTGGCAGATGCCTACACAATGAAAGCCATCTACTAGTGTCCACAAGGGGAATAAACCTTGCACATTAACACCCTGATATCAGCTGTTAAGAGAGGAGAACGCATTTCTTATTAATTTCCAGTGCCTATCTGGAAAATACAACTGGCCTTACGGCTGTCATTGTGCTATAAGATTAAGGAAAGAAGTCTTTAAGTTGTCTCACATACAGTATATCCGTTGATAAGTTATATTAAGAGCGAAACTCAATTTTCAACATCCCTGTATCCATTTTGGAAAACCCATTAGGAATTTGGAGACTGCAGGGTCTACATGTTAAAGCATTTTATAATACAAGGAATTAGAGAATAATTTAATCTCATTTAGCGACGTTCATCAGAGTTTCTTTAGGTGATTATGAAGGCATATTATACACATCTAGTTATTTACACAGCACAAGTGATGACAATAACTAATAATACAATGTGCTGTAATGCTAAATACCAAGATTTTTAAGTTAATTATACATGTTTCATTTAATGCAGCTAATAAGTTAAAGAACACTCAATTTCTCATTGATAATTGAAAACAGACATTAAAACCCAAGCCTGTCTACAGATCAGCCAAAGGTTTAAAAGGAAATAAATGCCTCGAAAATCAGTCTACTGAGCAGTTTGATAATGGACCTTAATTATGAATGTGCAAACTTTTGCACTTTGCCAGGTTTTATACTCTTTACGAATTATTTAGTCCCTACAAGATTGCAGGGCATCATACAATATACACACACAAGTATTACACAAGAAATCCCAAACTGCCTACTTTGCGCGCGCACACACACACACACACACACACACACACACACACACACACACACACACACACACACACACACACACACACACACACACACACACACACACAGACAAAAAAAACACAAAA
>JAVQJF010062456.1:0-15863 GCA_036023855.1 Gadopsis marmoratus | reverse complement strand
TATAATATCAGTCAGACATTATTGAAATGATTCTCTGTCTCTTTCTGCAGAAATGTAACAATGTTGAGCTATTTATGGACAATTATGTTTCTATTTTATTTCCATTTTTTATTCTTTTTTCCACAATTTATTACAGTATAAGCTTTTCAACAAATATTAAAACCTTCCACATCATTCTTAAATTTTCAGGATTATTCAACATTCCAAGCAGCTATCCAGTTTAGCGACAGCCTTTCAGCATTCACACGCATTTCCTTCAGGAAATTCTTCTAGTTATCTACTATTCTTTTCTATTGCCAAGCGGTTTCAGAATGAATGCCTTCCTCTGCAAGATGCCTTTTTGCCTCTCGGAAAAAGGACTTGCACATCCAGTATTTTTAATAGAATAAAATGGAAATGTGGATTATAATGCCTCCAACATTGTTGCCAAGTGTATCTTGTTGTGGTTGTGTCTCTTGATGAACTTTTCATGTAGGTGGCGCTCTACGCTTTGACAGTTTAGCCTCGGACAAACCAGACAAAGACGCTTTAATGCATCACAGCTTTAGTTCATCACATATAGTTTAGTTGGGTTTTTTTGTGCGTTTTAATACATGATATTACGTGAAAATGCAAGAAATTGTTCCTTAACGCCTAAATATTCCCTGTATGTGAAGTGTTTCCAACTATTGGTCTCTTTCTCCAGGCATTTGTCTCACACTCAGTCCTGCGGAGGGTCACGCCGCTGCTCTGCCCTCGTGACCTGCAGGGGGTCAACGAGAGCAGCTTTACAAATCCTGACTTTATAAAAACGCTGGTAGAAGGTCCTCATGGGAATTAACCCTACCCAGGCAACGCCGAACAGTAAATTACAGGGCGCTTACATGATTTCTGCCTTCCCCAGGGGCATCAAACAATCAGACGGGCTCCGTTAAACTCGCCCTGCTCGCTCCACTTTAGACCTGCATCTCTCTTTTGTCCCGCTGTATTAGTTCAATCCCTTAAAGCCTGCAGGGAGGCTGCTCGCACTCCACCAGCTTTCATTTTATCAAGCTGTTTTTAAAAATGACATCTTCTTGGGCTTGTTGGACTCACCTGACAGAATAAAGTCTCACATATAAAAATAGGAGTCAGTTTGAGGGGAAACAAGGCCGTGGCTGGTTGCAAATGTACATTTTAAGGGTAAAAGACAATTCAGAATAAATCCAAAATTTGTTGATGCCATCAGGAGTCTGTATGTGATGTTATTTTATGATGACGTGCTACAATTTACCTTCTCCTGTGTACATACTTTCAACCTCATCTGCCTCTACTGTGGTTAGCAATGTACTATTTTACATTTACTACATTTCCCAGGTAGCGTTTAGTCCACAGAACAATTGCAAACTTTGATTCAAATTTGTGATGGTGCTGAGAGCTTTTTCCGCCCAGAAAATGTTGCCACCCTTCCCGAAGATGTTTCTTGTAGCTGCATTGCATTCCGGTCTACTGAGTGTGTTGTTAGTGCTGAATTTTGTTGCTTTGCGTCGTCTAAAATTGGCTTCCTCCTCACAATCAATGCACAACAGTGAATCTAGAAACCCACATTTCCTTCATTGATTTTGCTATGACTAGTTTAAGGCTAGTTTGTCCTGCCTGCTTGAGTCTGTATGACCTGTTATTTGATCCACACAACAACACAAATTGAGGTTCAGTATTTGTTGCTACAATAACACCAAACTAGCACCAAATAGCAGCCCAAGATAATCAGCTATGTTAATAACATTGCGAGAACGGTGGTTGCTGTCTGCGGACTGGCCCGCGTCGACACTGAGACAATAGCTCGTACGTCTGAGTGTTTTATTTCTCAGCTCTTCATTGGGAGGAGCCCCCTCTGGGAGCAGATTAGCCTCTTCATGGGGGATGTGACGCCCAGAGAGGAAGTATCAGAGGAGGACAAACACAAGGACAAATCATCTGGCCGTCACTTAATATTCACCCAGAGACAAGCAGACGGCAGGAGAGGGCTTCCTCTGAGCTGGAGCCTTTTCAAATCGCCTTTGTACGCCCACATTTTGCTCTCTGCTAGCTGCTACTGAGACGATTGCTGGTCGCCTAATGAGGCAGAAATGTATTAAGTAACAGCAAAAGAGGAGGAGAGGGTGAAGGAAAGGGTTAAATGTATATATATTCATGCATCGTCCTAATAAATTACAATCTGATGTTTATAAATAACTGCAAATAAAATGTACATTCTGTTTTATTGGGGTTTATTTTCTTACATGGGTGTCTTACAGGTTGTTTGAGAAGCCGTTTGTGTGGTTTATTATTTAAGGGATTCAGGAGGCACTTCATCAGCTTTTATATATTATATATGTTATATAGTTAAATAAGGATGCTGTCTCTTTACCATCACATTTCTTTCAAATCTGGAGCTTTAATCATTTTACAATCTCTCAGAATATATGTGTGGAAGTAGTACTTACTTTTGCAGTGGTGGAAAGTAACTTAGTACATTTACGCAAGTACTGTACTTTATTTTTGAGGCACTTTCCATTTTATGCTGCTTTATACTTCGACCTCTCTGCTTTTCAGAGAGGAGTATTGCACTTTTTACTCCACTACATTCATTTTACAGCTATAGTTACTAGTTACTTTTCAGGTTAAGATTAGACATGGCATCATTTAAGCTTCTAAAATAATTCAAGATCCAACCAGTGGCTCCTCACAAAATACGCAGTTGGCGCTGCTTGTCACAGGAATCTTAGTAGACATAATATTTCTTATATCTAATACGTAGATCAGCTACAACAGTAAAATGTTGCTCTAACATTAATGATAATGTCCCTAAATAATAAATGTTCAACCTGAAGATCTGCAAGATCACCAAAAAGGAAACCAGGCGGATTTATTTCTATATCTGTTTGTTCTTTAAGAGGAAACGTGAGCCCACAATGGAAGTTGGGGAAAGATCCACCACTTTGCCAAACATTTATTAAGAAAAGAAGAGAAAAAAAGCAATAACATATATACTTAATAACTAAGAATGTCCTTCATGTCTTTCATTTCTTGGACATTTTAAAGGTGAGAAAATGTAGATCTTTGACAAACATGAGTCCTTCTCTGCAGAGATGAAGTTCATGACCGACAGATGGCGTCAAACACAAAGTTATTTCGACTGAATGGATTATATTAGGGCCCCCGTTGATGCAGATCTGGAGGAATATGCAGGAGGATCGTGTTTACAGCGGCATCAATGAAACAAATACAGACCTGGTTTTAATATTGTATTTCTGTGCGTAATCATATATAAACAACATGTGCAGATTGCTGTAAGCCCTCCTCCTTGCTGGGTGATTGACAGCTGGCCGAGGTTGGCGCTCGGCTCTTTCTCACGTGGCCCTCGGCCGCAGTTTAGCAGATAATTAAAATATAAATCGGCCAAAGACCACTAAGCCTCCGGTTAAGCGTCACAAAGGGGAGAGCACACATCCCCAGAGCCGCTAAACCAACAGCGTGTTACTGAGCCCGCAAAGAACAACACGCCGCTCGCTGCCAGCTGTTCGCCGCTGCGTTCAGGGGCTGCCGGAAACAGCAGCACCCTGAGTTTACTGCACATTAACGCTCAGTGATGAGTTATAACCCACACTCACTATACATATATATATAATTATATATATTATATATATATATATATATATATATATATATATATATATATAATTTAAAAAATGTATTTGTCTGATTGAATACCAATTCTCCATCCGCGAATCACGTTTACGATGAGAATCAGCGTCGTTGGCCAAGAGTGTGACTGTGGTTCTAAGTCGCTCTCAGTGTAGCTACACTTAAAAGTAAAGAATAGCGATACAGCTAAAAGCAAGGACAGGGAAGCTGATAAGCAAACGGAAACATAGACCTGTACGCACAAAGAAAAGGTTGGTGCATATAAATATAAGGCAACAAGCAAGAAACCAAACTTCTCTAGCTTTACTTGTTAAAACATATAGCACCTGTACTTATTAGAAGGTTTTAATTAAATGCATATCCCTTTTTCTTCCTTTTTAAAATGTATTTTGCTGTGGCTGTGGCCCACTGGTGTGTGTGCGTTGTGCAATTGTTGCAGAGTTACAGCTAAACGGACTCCTGTGTCCCTGGTTGATCAAATGACTCATCCGCAGGTGAACGGCGTGATCACAGAGGTGAAAGATACAACAGGCTGCATTTCCAAAGACATTCCAAATGTTTGGGTTATTAGTTTACGAGGTCTGTAAAATATTACACAGTCTTCCCCTGCTGGGAGGAAAAAGGTCACTGTGCAGAAGATGGAAGCTGAACACCTGATGTGCTTTAGTGTCAGAAATAAATCGGCTGTGTTCGCCACATTTAGCTGCTGAGCAAAAATCATAGAGGCCGTGTAAAAAGAACTGACCTCGCTTGACCTGAAGTGTTGGCCGACTGAACGTCCCATTCAGAAGCTTTTGGGTCATTCCTCTGCATCCGTGATCTCCTGTTCAGCCCAGATAAAATCTCATTATGGAACCTCCTGATACCTGATCTCCTCCACACAGTCTAAATATTTGGATTTGCATAAAGCCCAGTAACACCAGCATCACCACCAGTGCTCACGGCCCAGTAACAGCTGCCGCTCACCAGCAGTGCAGTATGACAGACAGGAGGGTATGCAATGGTTTGGTTTTCCATTCTGGTGGACAATTATGTTCCACTCTATTCTGTTCTAAAATAATCAATTATTATCTCATTAGTAGTGTCATTGTTGATCCTGATAATAAACCATCCAATGCAAAAAAAAAAGAATTAAGTAGAATTTACTTAAAGTGCAAAACAGAAACTGTCACTCCGTTTTAATGCATCTTTTGGATTTCCTCTCTTTTATGACTTTGAAACACACATACTGTGTGATATGAGGTGAGTTTACAGGCAGTCACAGCTGTTTTTCGGAGCCGCGTGAATCTGTGTTGGCGCGAGTGTCAAGTTCACGAGGACAGGAGCATTTCATTACGTTCATCAGGGGTGAGAAAGTGAGCCCTGATTAGGTTTCTAATTACCCAGTTTAAACTCTAAGTAGGCCATTTGCACTCCGGTGCTTGAACTGGATCCATCTCGGGCCTTCGTCTGTTTCTCTTGGCTCCACAGAAAGTGTGTGTGTGTGTGTGTGCGCGTAGGTGTGTGGCAGCTGCTGGCCCTTATTGTCTACCAGAGTGTGTGTTTTTATGTGTGTGTGCGCGTATATCCATCTTACACGTGGATTAGCTGTGGTTATGTAACAGCTGTTGGTGTCAGATGAGGGGATGATTGACAGCTCGCCTCCCGGAATAGATGAAGGAATCTCTCTTTGATGAGGCCCCTAAACTCTGGGCTGATCGCTTCACGGGGCTTTCTATAGAGATCTCTGTCGTCTTTGTGATTGGCGCGGATAACATCTTAATTAGACAGATTAGCTTGCAAGAAAATATTGCTAAACATCTCAGCCTGTTAGATGCCTTTATCGCTCTCAAATGGGTTTTGTCTCTCGTGTGATTAGAGGACATTTGAAGCATGTTAGGCAGCCTTAAAACCTCACATTGGTCAGTGGAGCATTAGTAACAATACGATCTCTTCACAACCTCCATTAGTAACTGTTCCTTATCGCGCAATATTCTTCAGCAACAGAATTTTAGAAGCTTTTTAAGGACTTCTTCTTAAAAATTAAGATTGAAAGCTTATTCTTGACATTTGAAGTTGACCTCAGTGATAAAATTTAGTTTAATTCTTGATATGTTTTATATTTTCTGCTTGCAGTTTACTTTTATTCCTGTTTTCTATTCTTGTAAATGAAATATTGGGTTTTGGAGTATTGATCAGACAATACAAGACATCTGAAGACATCACCAAGGGCTCTGGGAAATTGTTATGTGCGTGTTTCACTACATTTTGGCAATGTATAGAATGATTCATTAATTAATGGTTATTTGCCCTGAAGAGATGGCTTCTCAAATAACGACAACACCGAGTCAAACTTCCAGCTGTTGTTGCCCATGATGTCCAACGGAGGGCGCTGTACACCTCCGCTGGTATCTGTGCTACCCATGTTCACTGCAAACAGGACAACTTGTGTTTACAGGAATGGGAATGCAGCAGGGAAAGAAAGATAAAGAAGAATAAAAGACAAACTTCAAGTTGTTATCGGGCTTCCAGCTGTCCATCAAAACTCTCGGGCAGTGTGGGTAAAACCCGAGCGGGCCCTCATAATGTACACAAGGCGTGGCAGCCATTCCTGCACAATCACTGCGTTTTGATTTGCATGGATACAGCACAAGGATGTTTTCTGGTGTAATCGAGGTCACGCTGAGGTCAAACACCTTTGCATATCAGTTTCATTTTAAAGTTATTAGATTAGACGCTAAATTCACTCAGAAAAGCCTCGTCTCCTTAAAATGTACCATATTTGTCTTGGCAGCCAACTCGCACCCAACTGGCAGTCCGAGTAAGGTAAAAACACGGCATTAGGATTTATTTGCTAATGCAAATATGATGCAAGTCTGGACGTAACAACTATGACGCCTGCCTGCCGCCCTCACTGCCTGCAGGACACAGTAACAGATATCTGGACATCTACCAAGCAAACCTGCTTCATCGCTCTGCCAAAATTGCATCTTTCCACAGCCAAAAACTCCATCTTGGCAACGCTAGAATATTTCTGTAGCATCTTCCAGCTCACAGACATTCCTTGATGCTCAGATTGGACCATTTTGATGTCGTTGTTGTCAGTTCAGAGGAAGCACAACCTTCACCTTGACACCTGCATTCCTAGCTCCCTCAAAACGAATTTATTCTCAAACCTCATTACTGCAGCCACTAAAATTAACTTCCTGTGAAACCGCTTCCTGGGACCTAAAATAATGTGACCACAGTGGACAAATTAAATGTTGCAGGAGGCGAAAAACTGGACGTGTGGGAGTTGGAACATTCTTATTATCACAATCCAAACCCATCTCTGGTTTTATTTAGCAATCTCTCTCTTTGTGCAGCAGTTATTAAATACTTGCTGGAGGTGGAAATACGTCAGTAAGAGGACAGAAAGGATGAAGTCAGTATTTGTGGAGGCTTGTTGATGGAAAGAAAGGAGGGGTTTCAGTCAGAAATATTTAAATAATTACCCACATTTTCAGCCTCGCTGTTGACTAAAAACTCTCCCTGCACTTCAGGTTTCATGGATACAGAGCTTTGTTAAGTGACCCAAGCTACCTCCCTCTCCTCGGTCGCCACTTCAGAGCCAGTCTGTTTACTCAGTCTTTACCTGAGTAGAAAATCTCAAGTGCTTCTGTCAAAATACCCTCAAAGAAAGAATATCCTCTTCCTGTCAGCACAAATTGGCTCATAAAGTGATATTTCATATGTGGGCGGAAGTCGACCAGAGGCTGGAGAAAAGCTGGCTTCTGACTCACTTTGAAATTAGGTTTCAAAGTGGTATTCTTCAGACTTTCTACCGCTGCTGATGCGCTTTTGAGCACTGGGACTTCCACCTAATTTGTTTAAATTTTTATTGTTGACTGTTAATCTTTTGAATTTTGCTTTTATTTTTAATCTTCTGACTTGCTTTCGTGTTATGTCATTTTGACATTACTTATTTGAGGCGCTCTTTGCATTGTTGTCAAAGCACTTTGTAAATGCAGGTTTTAAAGGCGCTATATAAATAAAGTTATTATTATTTTTATTATTATCAGATGAATGAGTGTCAGTTTCAGTGTGCTTTGCAGTTCATACAGTAAGGGCCATAGTACTGGAAACCAGTCGGTAACAGGTCAGCGTTGGTATGAGAAACCTTTAAAAGAACGAAGGCTTCTGGATTTTGTGCAGTATTTGCTATCCCAGTCCTCCCACCAGTCACTCTCAGGCCTCGATCAAGGCCTTTAAAGCAGCAGGCAAGCCAACTGGGAACAAATTCTGCCTCACAATGACAGCTGGAAAGAGACCAACAGGGCCTCGGTGGTAAAGAAGGGACAAAAGCAAAGCAAATGGATGAAGGACAAGAAGGAAACTTCTAGCATGCAAGATAGCAGAAACCAGAATTTGAAAAGACTTAACAGGCACAGGACCGAGTCGAAGACAGCAAACAGCTTGACAAATGACATGAGCAGCCACTCGGACACTTCTACGAGCAATTAAAACATGCAGCAAACATAAGGCAGCACTCAACGCAGAGCCTGATTTCTGGAGAAACACTCGCATCTGTTCCTATACATGAATATGGCAAAGTTGACATTAGTCCACACCCAGGGGAGGTTTTTTTGAAAAACCCTGCAATATGTGATAATCTGCTGTCATGGTGTTTGCTGTCATGTTCCGAAAGCATCTAATATAGTGAAGCCATCACATTAGGAACACTAGAAGGATGTGCCAAAAATATCTGCCGGGCATATATCGCAAATGTGGTCGTCTTAACGTCACGACTTTTGGCGCTTTGGTCTGGAAAATCCTGCCTGCAGTGCTGATGAAGAAAATGGTACCAGTGGCCATATTAAGCTTCACAGATTCCCCTTAAACCCCCTGCAGCATGTAGACCATAATTATGTAAACATAAAATCAAACATTATTTGTACATTTCTGCAGTGCTTCGCAGGGGACAACAAGACAAGAGTCTACAGCCATGTGTGGCAATGTGTTGTGCTTTGAGCTAAATGCTAATATCGGCATGCTAACATGCTCACAAGGACAACGCTAACATGCTAATGTTTAGCAAGTATAATGTTTACCATTTTAGCGTACTGTTAATTAGCCTTTTTAGCACCATTAGCACTAAGTACAACTGATGCTGATGGAAATGCCATGAGCTTTGCAGGTTTGGGGTTTGGTCATAAACCAAAGCATTTGACAAAATGATACTTTGACCTGATGGTGGCAGGAGAGGGAAGGTCAGAGGATCATCAACGTTATTACACTTCATCCTGAAAGGAGCATGAATGTCTGCACTGCACTACATGACAATCCACCCAACAGCTGTCACGACATGTCCTTCAAAGCTGCAACAAATGTCAGCCTCATGGTGGTGCTAGAGGAAACATCGGGGGCTCACTAGAGACACGAGGATTCATTCTCTGGGAACCATGAATGTCTGTACAAAATGTCATGACAATCCCTCAATATTGAGAAATGTCAGCCGCGACTAAAGTGGTGGAAAGACGGACTGACATCACTGTCCATAAAGCCGCGTGTGGCTAAAAATAACAAAAAACGTGTGAAAGCAAGGCAAGAAAACAACGGATCTCTCCCTGTTGTTAGTTTGCATTACAGACAATCCAGACTTGTAGGTTCATATTTACATTTATTCATTTGGCAGATGCTTTTGTCCAAAGTGACGTACGAATGAGGTACAAACCGAGCCAACGCAGATCGAGGACAAGTCACTGGGAACAAGGTCCCGAGCGCTCAAATCCACGGTCCCCCGAACACAAGTGCCTCAAGGTTTGCAGGTGCATGTTGTTGTGAGAAATAATGGTGTAAGAAATGAGAAATGTTGTTTTAGTAAGAGCGAAAGTGAGGAAGAGGGCATACGGGGTTGCAATATTTGAGGTAAGGCGCCATTAGGCAGACACAACCAATTATAAGGAAACGAACCGAATCTAGATTGTTGTGAAATGTCCAAAGAGCCTTTGATCAAAGCCCTGATGTAGATTTGCTACCTGAACGTTGCCTCTGCTCTCAGGTGGAGAAGACTAAACTCAGCGAGGCCATAACAAAGCTCCAAAAATGGCTGCCCCGAAGGGTGTATCGCTGTACATTCAACCTCCGCGTTCACAACAGAACCCCGGGGAGAGTTGGGTCGCAGTCCAAGAAGCCATCCTTCCATCGCCAGTGGTCACGGAGGCCATGTGACACAGTAACAAGTGGACCTTGAGGTCCGGTTGCTGTGGCAAGAGTGAACTTTGATTCTGAAAGTCTATAAGCCAACTGACAAAACTCCATCCACACATGAAAACCACGTGGTTGAAAGCTCTGGGGGGGGGTGAAGTTACCAAGTGGACGTCGAGGTGGGATTGTTTTGTCCTTTCAAAGTAAAACATGTAGCCTAGTTTCATGAGACTGTGCACAGTCTGAAGGTGTCTGCCTTCACCTCAAATACAACGACCTCAGGTTTAGTTGATTCATTCATCCAAGCACACAATGACACTTGACACGTGTTTTGTGAGTCCGTGGGGTTTATTTTAAGTCTCCGCGTGTCTGCAGGTGCACGGGAAGGACAGTTTCTGTGGTCGGACCGAGGCCTGCAGCCGGGTGTCTGCGGGCCGCACAGCCGTCACAGGGGTCCGCGGGCTCTCAGGCTTGATTTGGCGGCTGAACTTCCTCCTCGTCCTGCAGGAGGAGGAGGAGGAGGAGGAGGAGGAGGTCTGTGACGTCGCTGCCCGCAGAGAGGCCCAGCTCGGCAGGAGGCGAGAGGCGGGGTACGCGACGCTGCTGGTGCCGCAGAGCAGACCGCTGCGAAACGCCGGAGCAGCCGGGGGGGGAAACAGACAAACCGGCCGAACTTTGCGGAGCGACGACACGACGACGGCCATAATGCGGCACCGCCCGCCCACCGCGGAGCTGATGTGACCGTGCGACGCCCAGAGCAGGGAGGAAGCGGCGGACACCGCCATCGCCTTCTGCCCCGGCTGCCTCGCCTCGTCACGGTGTGCGCGGCAGCTCGGCTCGGCCTGGAGGGGGACATGTCCTCGCTAACGGTCGAGGAGGACCAGCGATGGGCGCCGACGCACGTCCAGGTGACGGTGCTGCGGGGCAGGGGCTTGCGGGGCAAGGGCAAGCACGGCACCAGCGACGTGTACACCATCATCCAGCTGGGCAAGGAGAAGTACTCGACCTGCGTGGCGGAGAAGACCACCGAGCCGGAGTGGAGCGAGGAGTGCTCGTTCGAGCTGCAGCCCGGCGTGCTGGAGAGCAGCGGGCGGGGCGGCGGCTGCCCGCCGGCCGGCAGCAGCGAGCTGGTCCTCACCGTCATGCACCGGGCGCTCATCGGGCTGGACGTGTTCCTCGGACAGGCGGCGATACAGCTGGACAAGGTCTTTCATGAGAGTAGATACGTGAGAAACGAGTAAGTTCAGCTGCGTGTGCGTGTGCGTGTGTGTGTGTGTGTGTGTGCAGATACTATGCGACTGCACTCATGTGCTCCATCGGTCCGCCTGGATCCCCGTGTTCCGTGAACTCCACAGGGGTGTTCCCGGCCTCTGCAGTCTGCCTTTGTCCTGTTTTTTTGTTTTAGTTGCTACACAGTTTGGGCCCAGATATAAACACAGCTGTCGGGTCCCCAGTGCTGCATCAGGGCCCTGCAGACACCAGACACACCCTCCGAGCTCTGAGCTCACCTCACCCCAAACCAGACCTTCCACAGACCACAGCTCCCCTCCTGTAGGGGGGGCCACGACGGGCTCTTGCTGTGTTTGTGTTGTTGTTGTGGATTCTGAGAATGTTGTTGTCCAACAGCTGAGGCATGACGTAGAGTAGAGCAGGGGGGGATTAATGCCTGTCCCAATTCCAGGGATTATCTAACAGATTCATGGTCGCAGGTTTCTTTTAGCACATGTTGTTTTACAACAAAATAAAAGCCCACCCAACCGGAGAACGGGCTTGGTTGTAAAGAAGTGACACGACGTTTGATGTTGCCTGCATTTAAACGGCTTAAACATTTACCAAACCTCGAGGGAAGTGTCTCTCGTCTTGCTCTCATTCGTGGTCAATGTGCGGGTTTTGTTGGGAGTCATTTAGTGGTGGAGGACAACAGCGGTGCTTTGGTGCGACGGCGTTCCCTTAGTCTCAATGTTACATGGTTCCGTCTGTGGTGTCCTGTAGTGCCGCTTCAACAAGCCTGAACCTGTTGCATTCAGGTGTAGGTCTGATGTCGTGGGCACAGAAATGCGCGCGAAGGAAAGTAGAGCGTTGCACCCTTAACGCAGGCCGTGCGCTCGTGACATCAGCAGAGGGGGTAAAGGGGCGACTTTGACAGGTTGACCTTTGGTGACCTCGATACGGCAGAACGATGCGACATGTCGGCGCGCTGAGCAACAGTTTGCACCTTATGTTTTCCACTTCAGCTTAAAACGCCCACGAGGTTCTCTTCTCACCCTTTTCCCACTCGGGAGTTTGTAGCTGCACGTGCAGCTTGTCGTCTGTGTCGGTGCCAACAGCACGAAGCTGACGTGTGTCCTCCTCAAACGGTTCGGTGTAGTAACTGAGAACAATGTCATGATGTCTGTGATGTCTTGCCTTTTTTGCTGAATAGTGTTTGCTAATAGTTTGGTTTTTGGAGCGAATAAAGACTTGTGTAACAGCAGCATAAGGAGTAAGTGAGTCACAAAGTCTAAAAGCTGACCGTCAAAATCTACATTTGCCTGGTGTAGAAACGGAGCAGCGCGTCGTCGCACGCTGCCCGAAATATAAACCCGTCTGGGTTACGTTCTTCCAAGACATTTGGTAACAGGCGTCCACATTTCAATAAGAAATTGGAGTTTTGCAGTCTAGGATCAAAGTCAACTTCTCTATGTGACATTTGTCAGTAACGAAAAGGCAGGATTTGACCTTGTGTTAGGAGCCGTCGCTTATCAAACACGACCCGAAACCTTTTCTGGATGGACCTCCGCGTCAGGCGTCTCCGTTAACATTACCTGCTACACGCATACATCAAGACGTGAGTCGTGAACTTTGCGTGTGTGTGTCTCGGGGAGAAAGAAAATTGGAAAGAGGCAGGGAGAAATACTATAATCCTTAGTAACATTCTTTTCCCTTTTCTCTAACGCCTATGCTGCTATTTATTTTGTTTTTTAGCGAAGAAGTGGGGCTTCTGTCCGGCGTTTGTCATGTCTACGAACAAAGGTCAACCTGTCAAAGTTTGATGGAAAGTGGTCTCTTTATCTCTCTATTAATGGATTACGGTCAGTCGGGAAATTGGACTCCCCGCTTTTCCGTGATTTGATTTGTCCCCGTTGGATTTTAGATTGTTGTAAAATTTAACGCATACAAAACATTGTTTGATTTAAGGAGACTGACAGCAAAACCTGGCATTTACTGCAGATGTTTTTGGATGGCGAAATCATTTCCTGCCATCAAACCATAATGAGATGCGATGGCGCTTTGTTTACATAGTGGAAGACGGAGCTAAATTCCTTTTGTTGACTTGAAAAAGATGGTTGGTCTTTCACATCTGAGATAAATAAGACCGTTGGAGCTTTAGTGTGTGGTCATCCTATCTTTCATATATGTCATTGCCACAAGCAGGATGTAATTTTGGGTGTATTCACCGTGAACGCCAAAGCATTTTCTGCCGGCTTTATCCTTTTTAATTAACACCGATAATCAATCAGAATCAGAATTGGCACATGCTCCAGGACATGCCGCCTTCATTCTGACACCCTGAACACAGATTGAATATTTTGGATTGATGAAGAACACAAATGTTTCCTCTCTGGCCTCTTTTCTCTAGTTTGATAGAAAATGACTACCACCCGACCCGACTGTGCTTTCACTCAGACAGACCTGTGAATGTGAGATGAAAGGGAACCCAGTCTCCTCCCGTCGGCCCCGTCGGAGGTGGTCACTTGAAGGTTAGAGTCAGCCTGTCAGCAGTGTGGTGTCTTGGTACATTCGGTGTCTCCGTGTGGTATTCAGTGAATCTGGGCTGGTCAGTAGCAACACATCCCACAGTCAACGCTGCTCACCAACGTCAACCCTTTTAAAAAAAATAATAAAAACATAAAGAATCCTAGGCTTGATAGAGAACATCCACCAAAACATCAGCCATCACATTTTAGGAGAAACCGTTCTCTTGCGCTTCTTGATGCTAGTGCTGCAGCACACAATGTTAAAGACAACAGCCCCCACAGACAACCAACTCTACAATTTTTAATTTGTGAATAAGCCTCGAAACGTGGCTTGAGGAAGATTGATGGACTGCAACGTCTCTGACTGAAAGCGCAAAATAAGCGCTGTGTCACGTTTTAGAGCTGTAAACATAAGCGGCATGCATGACTCTCGTATTGTAAACATTATTCGGACATCCTGCTCAAGAGTTCGCCACTGATCTTGACATTGCATCCCTATAAGACGCTGCCTGATTTAAAGAAAGAATAAATAAACACACACAACTAACATCCCAATGGACAGATTGGAGAAAAGGATCAGAGCAGAAGCAGAGAGATCGTCATTTTCATTCCTTGTCAAAACCTGGCGCCTACATTACCCACAATGCACCGCGATAACAGTTTGGTTGGTGTGTGATGCTAGTAGTGGCGCCGCAAGCGGAGGTGAAGGCTACAGAGGTCTCGCTACTTCGTAACGCCACACCTCCAGATTTTCATTTTCAAACTTAAATCTTTCAACCAACTCTGACGTCAGTGCAGCGCCCCCTGGAGTCACAAAAGGCTTTATACAACTTTATTTTACGCATGCCGTAGTACCCCCAGCCGTAGTGGCGACACAGCAGTTATTTTTCCTTTTTCGTAGCTGAACGTGCGTTGAGGTCAGATCGATCACGTTGGGCTTTTATCTTGTTGCATCTGTTGACCAGACGGAGACGGTTCCCAGAGAACAGCCCAAAATGTAGAGCTGTGCGATTTCTGTTATCTCTCACGATAGAGTAATAAAGGGCCCCTCAGGGTTTGTCGTTCTGTTTAAGGCGGCCTTTATTTGCCATGGCGATAGAACCGAGAAGGAGAGATGAATGGTGGCACTAAAATCAAATATGGTGATAAACACGCACAGAATGAATACGTGAGATGGGGGGGAAGGGGGGGGGAAGCAAGTGCTTTTAAAACCAGCTCAACTCGACACAAACAAAGCAACAAGAAAGGTACAGAGCAGGCACTCAGAAGGGTTTTCAGTGACCACAGCGTTACAGTGAGTATTGCAGAGGCTGAGGGCTGATGCCTTTTCCAAGACGTCGCTTTACAGTTTCTAATATTTATGAAGCCCTTCAGAGGACGCGGGGGCTTCACAGTGATGCAGTGCTCCAGGTGACCGTATATTTCGGCAAATGGAGATACGGCAGGTCGAAATGGCTTTGTTTTTTTTTTTCTTCTGATCCTCTGACTGGTTTTATTCTCTCTAGGATTCATCCGCTTCCACACCCCTGAATCAGCGTGTTCCAGTCGCACTCGGTGGAAATGAAGGATGAGGTTTAATTTTAGACATAGTTGTGTTGAAGAAGATGGGTTTATTCTTTGCGCGAGACGATGAAGGAACTCGAGGTGTGGACTCGAGTCACGTGGCTTGATCTCGAGGTCTGACTCTGGTGACTTTAGACTTGACAAAATAAAAAATACAACCGTGGCCTCGAATTTGGCTTAAACAGGTGTGAAAGCTTAGCAGCCAAACAGGGTCACGTTGGAACAAAATTAAATCTTTTACTTATAATACAGCGTAGCTGTGCACGACAATACAAGAACAATGCTGTTTCTGTACAGTATTTTCATGTTAAATCACGGAGCTAACTTTAGCGTAAGTAGCTAGCTAGCTACAGCTAATAAACCCCGATAGTGGCAGTTGTCATCAGTGGTGGCTGGCTGTAATTGTACTATGCCGACTGTTCAAACCGTTACACACCAAATTAGTATTCTGCTCAGTCTTTGTTATGACAGAGAAACACTATAACTGATTTTGTATGAGGGCACGGCGTAACGTCACAAATGAGCAATGGGCGTAGCAAGACAACCACATGAACCGCTTTACTTTTAAACACGTCTCAACATGCTGAATCTTTTATTCAGCAGGTTCTTCGTTAAATGACGGCAGAACAGCTGGACCGGACCGTCGTGGTGAAGAAAGAGCTGAGCCGTAAGGCAAAGCTCTCGATTTACCGGTCGGTCTACGTTCCAACCCTCACCTATGGTCATGAGCTTTGGGTAGTGACCGAAAGAATG
>JAVQJF010062451.1:0-13749 GCA_036023855.1 Gadopsis marmoratus | reverse complement strand
AGGGGGGGGGGGGGGGTAGATAAGTAATATTGATCTGATGCGGCGATTGTCACTCTGTTGCCTGCCTTGAATAGCTAATCTCTTTTCTCACGGGTCAGAGGGAAGAAAGGCGACGGGGGCTGCAGGTTTAACCACAGCCAATTGACAAATTGTTTTCAAACGCCGAGTCGGTGGCGTCGGATGTGAAATTGTATCTCCCAGCTGTTGTTGGCAAAACACCATGATGCCGATAGTGCTGATGATCAGGTTCTGGGTACTTTTGGCAGTGGATTATGGCATTAGGACAAGATAAATCTACTGTAAATACTCTGTGTATACATGGAGTTCTGTGTAGTAAGTGTTTATTTTATAGTTTGTAATTGGAGAATCTTACAAATAGGGATGTAATAATTGTCTTTTATGACTTCTCTATATTTGGTTGGCTACTTTCATATCCAAATGTGTCCGAAAAGGTTTGTTTAATTTTATTACCTCCACCCACTTAATGTTTTCGAGGAGGGGAATCCTCTTCAATATATGAGTTCTACATTAGACTTGAAAACAGAAATTGAAAACAGCGTAGCCTCGTTTCCTCAACTGTCCTGTTTCATAAGTGCAAGTAGGTTTTTTTGTTGTTGTTGTAATTGGGTAAAACCAAAACGCCACAAGAACAAATTGTCTCGCTTGTAAAGCATGTGTGGCGTAGACCGAAATAACAGCACAAAAGTTACAATGTGGGCAAACAAAATAACAGTGTTAGGTTAATAGATGGCTTTTACTGTTCCAAAGAGGTCAAAGTATCTAGTATTTCACAAGAACCCTAACCTACTACCTTATTAATCATCTTGCAACCCGTCAGATCTATCTTGTGATCCTTTTTTGGGGGTGTCCCAACCAGAAGGCTGCGGCCCAGGTTAGTTTTTCTGAACACATCTGTACGATCTCTCTGTTTGAAACTGAGAGCAGACTGGTGCAATCCCCTTGGTTTCGTGTGTAGTCAGTGAGCAGTCAGTGGTTGAGTGCCTTGGCTCTGAGGTCACGGCGGAGCGGTGGGAAGCATGTTGGTCCCCCAGCTTCACATTCAGTTACGTTACCGACTGTAGAGCACAGTGCAAATGTTGCATTTGAACGTTGAGATCTTTTTTTTTTTTTCTCTTCTTCCGTGTGTCAGGACGAGGTCCTCCTGTTATCCACCGTTCATCACCGCTCCCCTGTACACGCATCTCTCGCCCTTTCCTCTCCCACATCTCCACCTGGAATGAGAGCGGAGGGATTGATGCGGCAAACACGCCGCAGTAGTTTCCATTTACCAACACCCAAACATCAGCAAGCATATCTCTGACACCAAAGGGTCTGCCTGGGTGCCCTCTCTCTCTCTCTCTCTCTCCCTCCCTCCCTCCCTCCCTCACCCCCGCCATCTCCTTTTTTTTTTAACATACAAGCTGGAGATGAAAAATGGTGTGCTTTTGTTTATTTGCCACCGATGCAAATGCGACCACAGCAGGATTAGTGAGTTCTCCATCTCTTTGCTGATAGCGGTGGGAAGAAAGAGGGGATTTTTATGCAAAAAAGATCTCTCCCACCCTTGCTATGACAATTGCAATGCATCACTTCATAGACAGTTTTTAATCTGTTTCAAACCAACCACACTTTGAACTGCTGGGAATGTGAGATATACAACTGTGGGTATATATGTGTGTGCGCCTGTTTGTGTGTGAAAGAGGAGTACTTGTGTGTTTGTGCTGTATGTGTTTTCCTGTGATTAATCTTTGGAGTTGGTTTAAGCACACTGCTGACACAGCACAGATCTCCCTCCCCCCCCCTCTCTCTCTCTCTCTCCGGCTAACTTTGTCTCTCCGTCTGAATGCCCTTGGATTTTGCTTTGAATAACAAAAAGTTTGTATCCTAATTCACTGTTCGTCCATTGTGTCCAACTTTTCGTCTAGTATAAAGAAAACACGGAGCCTGTAAATTGATCTTTTTAATCAAAAATCTGCACAGATTAAGCTTCTTAGATTTGCGTTTACTGTATAGACTCTCGGTTCCCTCTCAGTCTGGGAATCTCAAGAAACTTGAGCTGCACAAGATTCCTTTCTTGAAATCCTTTCTTTTTAATAGACGTTAAATGACAAAGACGGGTGAAATGAGACGAGTGACCCCATCCACTCGATGAAAAGTCCAAGACTCTCGTATAATTTGCCGTGAACCGGACTTACAGCAGTGCTTCTGCCTCGGATCGTTCTGAATTTTTCTTGCAACTAAATTTGAAAGCATTCTTCCAATGCTAATCTTTTACTTTATCCACGTGAGCATGGATTGGTTGATCATCACCGTCATTGCAGCGACGTAAAGGATCCTGTGACGACTTCAACTTGGATCCCTAAAGCTTTACCATCTGATGTGTTTGAATAATTAGTTGTGTTTTTATTAATTATATATGCCACTTGATTGTTACTTGCCTTTCTTCATCTGTGGTGTTCTTGTGTGCGGGTTGTGTGAGTGTTTGCTCTCAGGAGTGAAACTACTAATGAAACTACCAGATTTAAATCGGGTAAACATGCTGTTGGAACAACGTTCATACAGTAGGTACTCTAGACGTGAGAAAAGACTTTTGATTTGGTTAGTCCAGTGTTGACTCAAATGCCTAGACATCTCTTCGTCTGGACAGAACGAAAATCCAAGAAATGATGCAGGCATTGATTTGAAGTGGCCTCACAAACACGATCACACTGTGTGCAGTTCTCTTTAAACTTTCACCTTTTCATGATCTCTGGGTTCCTTTTTACTTAATTTTTGGACGAATACTCAGCAGTTAGAGCTTATATTGTTACTTGGTTTGTGCTGCAGAATTCCTTTAGTAGAGTTTTGGTGTGGCGCTGAGGAGAACCAAATAGCATTTCTCAGTATAACAATTTAAATAAAAGCAATGTTGTCAGAGCACACTGGTTAATGCGCTGACCATGAAGCACAATGTCCAATATTTGCATGCGGTCGTGGACCTTTTTTGTTGTTTCCTGTCATATGTCCACTAATAAAGGCGTAAAATGTCCAAAACCTACTGTAGATCCAAACTCACACATTTACAAGATTGGTGTCATGATGAAATACACTCCTAAACATCAGTTACAACATAAATAACCTACTTTATTTTGCTTTACCATTTTGAACACAAGAACCTTGTGTGTATAGATGAGTTACTAAAACCAGTGAGCATTTCCATGTAACAATTTTTGCGCGCTGATTTCTGATGTTTCCATATCCAACAACAGTGATAAAGGCTCAGCTTGTGCGCAGGAAGAGGGCCTAAAAAAATATATAGCAGTGTAAGCTTTGCTGAAATGCATCCAATTTCAAATATTTCTAAGTGTATAGCCGAATAAAAGAGATGGGTGTGTTTCCCTGGGGTCCATTTCCTCATAAATAAAGCCTGTCTGCTTGCTTTCCTTTGCGTGTTGCTTTGATTCCACGTATTCAGACGCGTCTCAGTGTCAGATCAAACCTTCAAATACCGTCACCTAACCCTCAGGAGAAAGGAGGAACATGCCAAAATCCCAAACAGTCATCAGAGCAGGCCTCACTGACAGATGCAGCAAACTCCGAGTTTCCGTTTAGGATTTCTGACTGACTACACAATTAACAAGGGCTACGGGTGTAAGACTGCATATCATGAAAACGGGAGGAAAACGCGGCCTGTTTATCTCTCTAGCCGCTGTTGGCGTCCTGAGGAAGAGCGTCTGGCTCTGGGTAGATACCGACGGGACGACACAAAGGTGAGATAAAGCGTTAAGACATTTATTTATTTATTTTTTTGCTCATCAAATTTAATAAGCCTCATCTCAGACACGCAGGTATTCAGAGCGGCGCTTTCAAGGAAAAGGTAAACACATCCATTTTGTAAGCTCTTGCAGTGATCCCAAAAAAAAAAAAACCTCAAACCAGCAGCTGACATGCATTCTAAGCGTGTCAGGTTGACAATAAGATACACTATGAATAATAGAATAAACAGATACATATTTTCCATATGCCTCTCTTTGTAGTTGACACCTCAGCAGCGTGATAAAACCCTGTCAGAAATACTTTACTTTCCGCGCTCCGCCCTTCCTTCGCTCCCCTCGTTCTCGCCGGCTGGCGGAGGGGCTTACCTGTGCCCTGCTCGACTGACACCCAGCATTCGAAACAGGCTCGCCGGTATTTAATCAGTCGTCATTATGGCTGAGGAGAAAGCGGCTGTGGCACAATTGCGGACACAAAGACAGTCTAAGGGGATCTTTGTGCTGTAAATGCGCTTCTCACAGTGGCTGCGTGACAGCTGACGGCGAGTCGCTGAAACACTGATCCACTGTTTCCTTGTAGAGACATCAGGGTGAATACAGAGGTGCCATGGCGTGCGCTGAAAGCTGCCTCAAAGACCTGAATGCTGCACAACACCTGCATGGCTGCTGTGGCGGATTAGGGTGTCAACACACACAATGGCTGAGGGAACTCAATGCCTTTTGACTCTCCTCGTTACCCCCCTCATACGCGCTCTCGCATCCCCCATTGTCAACCTGCAGCATTTTATTTATCGCCGCAACGGCTCAATGGGGAATTAAGGGGAAAGAAAATGCAGACGGGTTATTGAAAAATATTTATACACTTTGGAAAAATAAACATTTTTCAGTTAAAGTTCATTTGAGAAGGGGATTATCCAGAGTAGGCGACAGAGGTTGTTGTTTCCGGTTTCCTGCACTTTGGGGGACTCCGGTGACATCTGCCTTCGGTGCAGCCGTGAGCCAGCGGCGAACAAGATGGCGGAAAAAAGGCACAGAGGAGGAAGAATAAGAAGAAGTCCATTCCAGCGCAACAGATGGAGCCGTGAGCGGGTGAGGAGGAGGAGAGCAGGGAAGGATAAGGGAAGGCTGGTGAGTCTTCAGCAGGAGGATTTGGCAGGACGGCAAAGAGTGTCGAAGTCTGGCAACGCCACAAAGAGCCGTGGCTCTCGATCCAGCTCTGCTCCACACCTCTCTGGAAGACATGCCATCACAGGCTTTGTTTACATGGGTCTGTGCACTACTGGGAACCTGGGAGAAAACAGGGAATGACGTGCAGTAGATGTGATGTGTGTGTGATGAACAACTGCCCAATTATGCTATTTCGCTGGCTGTGGCTTATTTCGCTTTTGAATTGGCAAAATCTGCAAAATGTCTTAAGGTTTCTACCCGTCGTTGGTGCTACGCACCATTTCTGTGGTGCCTTAGCACTGCATGAACAACAAAACCCTTAAATGACAAGTGTTGCCATGACGAATCATAGTTTTTTTTTCTTTTTTTACTGTATGTAAAGCAGATTTTAACATGGAAACCAAACACAAGTGACACACACACATGTAAAGGCTGAATATTCATCTTTACATGAACGATTAATAAATTATCATTTTTAATAGTGTTCTGGCTCTGCATCAAATAACACATATTGATAACATCATGTCACACATTCGAGTAGTTGTTCCTCAGAAAAGCACCTCGTTTGCAGTCTCTCATTTAAAGTCCCTTCATCTGCACCAAAAGCAAGTAAGTTGTGCGCAACGTTCGATGTCGGTGTGTTTCTCTGTTTGTCAGACATCACATAGCCTTCACAAACAGGCCTGAACACATAAGCTCCTTGGCGGAGGTAATGAGAGCTTCCATTGGGTTGCATAACTTCAATCAATATTGTATTCAGGCAAAAATTAGTATTAAATAACAGGTATTTATTTGATCTCTGGTGTCAGTCACAGAAGCTAAAATGATACACGGACACTAACGTGTTAAAGAAACCCTTTTCACACATGCACAGACACTTTCCAAAATCGTCACTGAAACATTAGCTAACTAGCTAACATTCGCACACCCTGGATAAATATCTCCAGCCACAGCCGCGCTAACGCATCAGTCTTTTGTTCAACTACTCTTAACTCGATTGCAAAGCGGGAGTGAATCCAAAACTCAGACCTTCCAGCACGAAGTTCGAGTCGCTCTCGAGTACAAACCCACTTGCCGAAGGCCGAATGAGCCAGACTTTGGCGCCGGATTGTTGGCAGCGAGCAGCAACTGCCGATTCGGACCGAAAGATCGGGCAAAATGTGCGTTCGTGGCGGCAGATTTGCTCGTGATTGTGGGTTACCCAAAAGAAGTGGCCTTCTCATCACCAACAGTAATGCAGTAACGGTATCAGGGAGTGAGGCCCTGTGTGCTGGGCTTTGACGGCCTGTCTGCCGATGATGGATGTCTTCAGAAACTCTGCAGCCCAGAGCGCTGCTGTTGCGTGTGGGGATCCCCTCTGTAATGCCGCAGTGGATATTTGAGAATGTGTGTGTGTCTGGGAACATGCACGTAGATGACTTCTTAAAGTGCTTGCATGTGCTCTGTGTAGTTCCCTGCGCACATGTGCTCAGACTTAGTGTGTGTGTCCTGCTTGAATGAACTTGGGAGAGTCGAAGGCTCTTAGCGTGGAATGTGAGGGATGTTATATAAACACATTACCGACGGTACCAACGTACAGCCATACACACCGCTGGCGCCAGCCCCACACTGCATTAGCTGACGTTTTATACAAAAATAGTGAAAATGGACCGTCTGAGTGAGCGGCGGAGGGTTTTCTGGTTCTCACCAGACTCTGTTTGGGTTGAAGTTGTTCTCCTTTTAGCCTCCTTTTGACTTCTGATTGCTGACTCTGCCTCCCAAAGGGACTGTCAGGAGGTGCCGCGGTCATTCAGTCTGCTTATGTGACCTGGCAATTTAAATGGGAAGCCTAAAGGATTTGGTAACTTACATCAAATGCTGGAATGGGAAATTAGTCCGAGCGCCAAATGTGATCCGGTTACGCGGCAACAGCGGCGCGCACACGCACACTCCAGCGCGTAAAAGCATTTCATGTGCATTTACACGCGTAAATATGCACCGATGGTGAAGAAAAGCAGGAACAAAAAAAAGTGCACACTCACAATCAAACATACACACGTGTTACTGCCGTGCACACCAAAGCGAACACACCGACTTTGAAAAAGCAATTAATTCCAGATAGCGCGGACATGAAAGGCAGCCGGGATGCTGTGAACATTAAAAGGCACAGAAGCCCGAGCGTTTCTTTCCTGCGTGTCTTAAAGGCTTTCTCAATCCATGCCCTTCTGAATAGGATTCAATAATGTCCAGGTTGCTTGTATTTTTTTTTTTTTTGACTTCAAATATTTACCACCAGTCGGCTTAAGTCCAACAGAGAGAGGAAGAGACGGAAAACACAGACAACTCATTAAATGTCAACGTTCACTTTATTACGTTGTGCTCTGCTCTCTGGCGCCACCAAAGTGGTTTCACTTGTGGCATATGGGGGGGGGGGGGGGGGGGGAGCAAGTTGGAAAACCGGCTCTCTGTTGCTATTTGGATATTCATGAAGTCAGACGTTGCAGGACAGATGACCATTGTCTGAGGAGCACCGGCAGAAGCTGGTGAAACCATTTGAAATCTGCTGACTGAATTCAAGAGGTGCTTCACGTGACAGACATTCAGTTTCTTACACCGCAATCACTGGAGGAAAGGGGGGGTGGAGAAGTGATGAATTGGCATTATAGGTGAGCTCACATTGGGATTTGCAATGTAATTCCTGCATGAGCAAACATTTTGACACAGAATAGATGTGGATTTGACACCCCCCCCCCCCCCCCACCCCGCATACATGTGGAAAGTTTGCATGATCGTCCCAAGCTGCTATCTGCAAAAAGCTTGAATATCTTTGCATTGCAGTTGCATCATCTGGCGAAAGCTCTTTCTCTGTGTCAGTTGATGCTGAACATGCACGACATGTATGTAAACTGAAGGCGCAGGTCTTGGCCCGCCCTGCGCGCTGCTGTCGTCGGTTGCTTTCCCGAAAGCTTCCCGAGTTTGATATCTGCTGCAGAGGCAGAGCAGAATCCAGTCTGGCAAGACGAGTCGTCCGGAGAACAGGAGGAGTTGTGTTACAGGTGATGGAGAGGAAAAGTAAACGAGGAGAGTGGTGGCAAAACCCTGTCTGTTTCTTGTGAATTTGTGAAACAGCCCTCAAACTGATCGCCTTCTCGCTTCCTTTTCTTCTCCTTCCACCCTCCCGGCACCTCACCGTGTCCGTTAACCCCCCCCCCTCTGTAAAGAAACAAATGTTTCATCACCGGGGAACGAGCACACGGGGATGTTCAACCAGGCGAGTGGAGTGCCTCCTCCTCCTCCTGGGCCGCCAACAAACCGCTGGCTGGGAGAGCGGCCAGGAAGACGGGCAAGAAAGCCAGTCTGAATGTCAGCTGGCTGGGCTCCGGCTACAGCGACGCCATCTCCCAACACACACACACACACACACACGCACGCAAGTACACGCGGCCCTATACATACAAGCAGACGTGCGCACACATTCACCCCGTCGCGCTGCTCATGCTCGGGATCAGAAAGACGCGCGCGCACACACCCGTGCGCACGCACAACCCGAGTCCCCTGGCAGCCCGTCTTTCCACAGCGCAGCCCTGTGATACTGAGGCTGAAGGAATTTGCTGTGGATTACTTCTGGACTGAGGCGGGCAGCTTTGGCAAGGAGCGGCCAGGCCACTTTGAGGATTTAACCAGCAGCAGCCACTGCCTCCCAAAATCCCCGGGAGCTGCCCCGACACTGGCAACACACACACACACACACATTCTCATCAAGTTTGGACGTCAAGGATTCATCGAACATATTCTGAGAAGCTAGAACCACCAAGACGGAGCCGGGTTTTATTTCTATTTGAGGTCAAATCAATGTAACCGTTTCATCCCCCTGGTTTTAAAATATGGAGTCACTGATGTGAGTTTATGTCAGCATGAGGAAAAGGCTAATACCTCCTTCCTCAAACGCCGTTTGAGCCGACGTATTGGGTTACCATTGTCTGTATTAGTGGGGGCTACAAGTGAGGGAGGGTCGAGAGAGAGAGAGAGACAGCTATGCCTGTGACCTGTCCCTCGGTGAAGTGTGGTAATTATCCAGGGAATGCCAACACTCCTCGGCCGCTCCCTAACGAAGCTCTGCACTGATCATCTCAGGGAAACTGTGTGTGTGTGTGAGTGTGTGGAGGGAGAGAGAGTGAGAACATGTGTGTGTTCACTCCGTGAACTTCTGCAGAAACCACCCTGCCGCCCACTTGGACGTCGCACAGAAACATCCCTCCAGTTACCCCCCAACACACGCATGCACACACACATCCGACATGAAACATCTAAGTATTAATCATCCTATCATAAATGATGAAAACAAGGCTAGAACTGAGTGGAAAAGGGAACCAGGAGTGGTGGTGGTGGTGGTGGTGGTGGTGGGGGGGTAGAAAGAGCAGCGGAGGGTCGATGGAGGAGTCTGGTTTCAGTAGGGGGCAATGCAAGGCTACGCACCGAGAGAGCTGAGGCTGACTGCTCCCAGCAGCACACACACACACGTCATCTGTACCCACACCGCTGCATTTACTGTTGCTTTATATTACAGCAACGGTATTTGTGAAATGACCAAAACATCTTCGCCATGCTCAGCATTTGTCCATATCATAGGAATGTCTTTGTGTGGGCCATATCATCCCCCCCCCCCCCCCAAAAGCAAAAAAAGATTTTTTGATGGTTTACACAACAGAGAAAACTCTGGAAACACAAACGTTGAGACAATGCAAACAGATAAATGAATATTTTAATATTGAAATATTAAAAACATGTGTTAGAAAAATACTAATGACCGTATATGTACTTGTCCACCTCCTGGACGCTGCTGTCACTTTAATGTTTCCGTTGATGTCTTAAATTCTTATGTCTGAAAACCTGGGAATCGAAGCAAAACATTTTTAACAAAATGTAGAGTGCTCATAAAAGTGTGCATCCCCCCCCCCCCCCGCCGCTCTACATCCATTGCTCATCAGCAGCTTTTAATCTAGCCAGAATTAGCATATTCAAATGGTTTTTCTAATGACTTTCATCTGGCAGAAAGGTAATTTCATACACGAGAGTGGCCTTCAACTTCGAGGCGGTAAAGACAAAGCTGGAGTGGGGGGCGGGCAAGAGATACAGCAGTTTGCCAGTGCAGTAGGCAGGCTTGTAAATGGTTTTAATAAGGTTGTTTTATTTTTTTTAATTGAACATACCGGCCTCAACTTTGAACTGTAAACGCTGGCGCCCTGTGTGTGCAGGAGTCGCTCAGGGGGGAGCAGGAGCTGCGAGCGCTGGTGTAAATGGCATATCATACTGGCTAATACTGGGGTGGGATGGGAGGATTCAAATGATCAGGCCACTGTTGGGTGGAGATGGCTGGAAAGCACATTAACACACACACACACACACTGACACAAACTCGCGCTAAACTCTTGAAATTTTGTTCTTGAGTACAAAAGCAATTAAGCGCAGTGGTGCTTTGATGTTCAGTGCTGCCCTGCAGGTCAGGAGGGAGAGTGTTCCTTTATCTTAATTGAAAAAATTAAATCATTAACCTGATGCCACTGTTTCTGAATGACAAGTCCTCTTCCCCAGCCTTACCCTTAACTAGCAGCGAGAGAACATGAAGACACATGCTCGAGAAACGCTCGAGAAGAAAGCAGGGAGAGGGGAAAAAAAGGGAAGACAATTTCAATAGCACAAGAAAAAGAAAGTTTAGTGGGTGTAATTTGATTAATAATGCTAAACGCAGACTGGGAGGGGGCGAGATTGGACCGAGGGAACAAATTAGCCAGCACAGCTGGGGAAGGACTCTGTTCGGCAGGGTATCAAAGGCTCAGAACACCGCCTTTCTCCTCCACGCCTCCGCAAACTCAAATTGAAATTCGGTATCTTGTCATACGAGCTTCAGAAGTGTCCCTCTTTTTTTTTCCTTTTTTTTTTATTGGGTTCTTTATTTTTCTTTTAATTTCACTCATTCGGCCCTTTTTTTTTTTTTTTTTTCTCAACGGACATGAAAACGGTATTTATGTTTTACAAACCCACTGCTCAAACTCGGTTAGTAAAAACCGATCAATAGTACGATTTGTATCCGCAGAAAAACCACAGATGGCCGTCGCGTCTCCCTTCACGTCCGCGTGTCTCCGCTCGGATTGATCGCCAGTTTAGAAAAACATTAAAACTCGGATGAAACTGGCTCATGGGAAGCTTAAGTGACTCACGCGGAGTCAGTGATTCTGAGTGAAAACAAGGAAAAAATCTGCTGGAATTAACCGTGGAAGATGTATGTGATTTAGACGTTTATTATGTTCAAATGCCCACGACGTGCAGACATTTCCAGATAGTGTGTTGGCCTGTGCTGAGATAGTGGATAAGTGTGTGTGTGTGTGTTGGGTAGGAGTGGGAGTCAGCTTGTCATAACACGTCTAACGTTCAGCGGGCTAATCGTGGGAGACGACCATGTTGTTTTGATCACCTGTAGTATTACGGCTAATGTAAATAAAGGCTTCCGCTGGAGGCCTGTCACTCTGCCCGTCTGAGGGCTGCGAGGGGGGGGGGGATGCTGCCGGTGGAGGAGGGGTGTGACCAAGGTAAGAAAAATCACTTCTTCTTATCTCTCTTCCTCTGACCTGAAACAGTCAAACTGCGGTGCATGAAGTCACCGAGAAAAGAGCTGGTGGAGGGGAAAACACACACGCAGGAGTGATCTCGATGGCAGACGGTAAAGGAGCTCGGCGTGGCGATACATCACTGTCAAATTAGTCGGGAGAGCTCGGTGTAATTACCGCAAATGAACAAGACCGTGGTCAAGAACATCTGTGACTCGGTTGCACATCAGTAGCATCTTTTACTTCAGTAAATGGCACAAAACCACAATGTGATAAACGCCCCAAATGACTGCAGCTAACTATCAAACCTCATAGTTCTTACATGTCTATTATGTGTAACCTGCAAGCAACTTTTGATTATTGTAGCTGGTCGAGGATGAGCTTGTTTTGACGATAATATATTTACTGTTTGTTGGTTTCGTCTTTGACATTTTAGAACAGGAACCTTGATTAAGTTTTTTTTTGTATGTAAAATGCTGATTTTTAGAATGAACTAGTACAGTAGCTGTCAAATATAGTAAAATGTCCGTTTCCCTCCTGAAATCACAAAAAATAAAAAAATATACAATATTTGTAAATGTTAATTTAAAACGTTAATGCTTCCTGTCATGAATGCATTTCAAAGTATTTGAGATGTTTATATTTACGGATGCAACTAATGAATTATTAAATTTTTTTAATTATTGATTTATTGATTATTAGCTCAAATAATCAATAAATTGTTTAGTCTGTGAATCGCACTTTCCTAAAACCGAGCGGTGACATCATTAAATGTCTTGTTTTATCCAACCAGAAGTCCAAAACCCCAAAATATTAAACTGGGAACAGCAGCAGATTCTTTTGAGAGGCTTCAACCATCAATTGTTTGGCATTTGATTTGCTTGTAAAATCACTAATTGATGATCCGTCGGTGGATTTTAATTGGCGAATCGTTGCAGCTGTAGTTTTGCTTTAATGAACTGCTCTTCAGTTGTAACTTTTTACATTTAGTGTGAAAAACAAACTCTTGAAAAAATGATCTTTACTCTTTTGGGCTTTGTGCTCGCACAGTTTCTCCACGTTCTCTGCAGGAGGAGCTCCTGCGGTGCTTTTGTGCCGTAAAGCAATTTTCCCACCGCAGTCCGACCGAATGGCCACAGAGTGCTACGCGCCGGCCAGCTGGGTCTGTTAATGTTCTCGGAAACTGGTCCTATTTGTTTACAGTAATTACACATGCGTCTCAGAGGGAATGCGGTGATGATATTATTGATGGCAAAACACAAGACGCGGCAGCTTGAAGAGGTGGTGAGGGGGTGATGGGTTCGTTGACTTTTGCCATGCACCTGTGTTTTCACACGCTGTTTCATCTGCGGTTTTGAGCAGACACACACACACACACACACACACACACGCTGTACAGTATGTTGCAACAGTCACCTTAAAAGACCAGCAGAGACCTTTTCAAGTCTGTATCTCCTTCCCTCTGCACATGCAACCATCTGCCATCTGGGCGAACAGTCCTCCAGTGGAACTTCCAATAGTGCTCGTCGTTAAATTCATTTTTCTTTTTTTCCATCTGATATGGCATCATTGTGCACAGAGCGGCGAGCGCGTGTAGCATTTCCAAAATAGCAGACATGTTTGGCTTTCATCTCCATCATTAGACCTCTTTTTTTCTCTCTCTCTCTCTCTTTCTCTTTCTGCAAAATAAAATGTCAATATTTCAAGCGTATAGCCTGCAGTGGTAGAAATGTAACAATATCCCTTTGCAGACACAAGAATATTGGCAACAGAGGAGCTATTGTAACATAGAAAGAACATACTTTTAGTTCATCTCAGTGGTGTAATGATGTCTTATAATCCCGCGTCCATATCTGCACTGACTCTAGCAGGCCACACCCATATTTGGAGACTAATATGATGACTTTATATTCAGTTGAGCGGTACACAATATAGATAGATTATGCTTATTCGTCCCAATGCATAAATATGTCATCTCTCGGGCAAAAAGCTCTCGATTGTGAACTTGAATGAGGCAACAGGATCCCAGTGCACAATCATCTCTGTCCGTGAGTCTTTCAGAAGTTGAAGGATTTCATACAACACTTTTCACCGCCGTCTTATTTTTCTCCCTTTATTTATTTATTTTTTGAAAGAGAGGGAGTCGGTTATGATTTTTTGTCTCTCTTTGGCTGTCTCGCGCGGGGGGGGGGGGGGGGGGGGGGGGGGGGGGGGGGGGGGGGGGGGGGGGGGGGGGGGGGGGGGGG
>JAVQJF010062448.1:0-14817 GCA_036023855.1 Gadopsis marmoratus | reverse complement strand
ATTCCCAGGAGGATCTCTCTCCAACACTTGAAAGCTGTGAAGTGTGCGGTTCTGCTCATACTCCTCCTGGTAATTGGAAGAGGAGAGGGGGTGTATGGGGGGGAGGGGGGGAGAGGAGGGTCAGGTAAAGGAGGGAGATATGGAGGTACGAAAAGGAAAGAAGAGGAGGAGGAGGGTGGCTGAAGCAGGTAAAACATTTGGAGACGGAGAGGAAGAGGAGGCGAGGCAAAAGTAACGATGGGGTTAGGCGGAAGAGAAAGAGAAAGGAACCACCTGACCTGTGCCATCTTTCTTCCATCTCTCTCTTTCTTTTCCAACCTGGCTTACATCTCTTTTATTTCTGCTCATTAGCTGCTCCATCCCTCCCTTTGCCGGCGATGGCATGTCTGTGGTTGCAGGCGGCTTCTAAAACATGACCGCAGGCGTTTAATCATTGATGGAGTTTTTTCCTCCATGCAGGCAGGCCAGCGGGCAGCCCCAACTCACTCACATGCGTCAGGACCTGCTGATTCACTCTCTGGGGCACACACACACACACACACACACACACACACACACACACACACACATAGATGCAGGCACAATACAAAGGCAAACAGAGATGCACACACACAGACAGAGATAAAATGTAGCCTGAATGTGCGTGTGGCTATCCACATGTGTGCCTGCCTAGTTTATCCAACTGGGGATTGTGAGGCCTAATCAGCCACAGTGAGCCCAAGTAAAAGCAGTGAAGATAAAAGCAATTTATTTGACCAGAACAAGAAGACAAAAAAAAAAAAAAAAAATGTGTTTGCATTGGCTCCAGGCCTGCAGGCCACATACAGCATGTCTCTACAGCTTTATACGTCCTTCTGCTAGACTCAGTAAACATCTGGCTGTGCTGTTCTTAAAAAGGTAAATAAACTTATATGCGTGTTTCCTCTTCCAGTATCACTCTGCTCTTTATCTGCCGGATTCTGTTCTCCATTCATATGGAGCAGGACTTCTTCACACAGTTTGCACATAACTTTCAATGATATCTCAACATCCATTGGATGGATTGTCAAAGAAATTTGGTACAGACATGCATGTCCCCCTCAAAATTAACTCTTAACAAGTTTATAAGAACTTTTCATCTTGTGCCATCATCAGGTAGAAATGTAATTTGTCCAGTATTTTTGGCTTGTGACCAAATACTTGCAAAACTGGTGGCACTCCTGTGCTTTGATTAGTGCTAATTAGCATGCTACCAAGCTAAACTAAGAGGGTCATCACTGACAGGTGTAGAGTGGCACGACTGGAATTTTCACGCGTATAAAATGTGATGTATTGTATTATTTAAAATGATAGGGACTACATTTTGGCATGTGTTATATTTATAGTAATATATTTGATATATTTTGGATATTTTGGCACTATTTCAAAGGAGCTGGGCCTATACTAGTTTGATGGACAGGAGAATTTATTGATATAGAATATATTGGTATTAATGAGGAATTTTGTTCCCTACTACTACCTACTACTACTACTAATAATAATAATAACAATCTTCCTCTGACGTGCTCATGCAGATTTTAATATCACCGTATCACTTCATCGATCTCATATGAAAGGCCATACTGACTTTCTGATGCGTTTTAATAAAGGGAGAAAAATAGGCCAGACCATATCTGCCTAACCCTCACCAGCACATTGGCCTGATGATGTGCAGGTAAATTCCTTTTTTCTATATTGAAACTCTCATTATTTGAAAAAGATGACACCAGCAAGATCTCATAATGTCATCATGGGCAAAAGAGATTATTGAGAGTTATGAGGATGGAGCCATCTGCGTTGAAACACAGAATTGTGAATTTCAGGTACTAGACAGCGTGTATCTGTAGCCATGGCCAAGACGACCCACTCAGTTCACTATATCCACTTTTGTTTAACCTACATACAGCGCAAGAAATCTGTAGCACTGAAAATCCTTGTATGCACCCTGATAATGATTATATTTAAGTACATTTGATTATTATTGTGATTGATGGATGATCCCAAAATATAGCTGATACACTAGACTCTCCACCTTGTTATTCATCATTGCACCACATATGAAAGTGCACAGCCCAGCAGTAACGTCCAAAGCAGTTACATTCTCACAGTACAGATGGCAGCCTCTTGCTTATGGTTTTTGCTCAGCGCCCATTTCCCTCCCCTCCTCTGTCTGTCTGTCTGCCTGTCTGTCTGTCTGTCTCTCATCATGATCAGAGAGGTTTTTTTATTATTTTATTTCTCGGGGGGATTAAAGCCAGACCCCGTGGAGTAGAAACCCAATCCCTCTCACTCCTCCTTTCCTTCTCACCCTCTTTTCCACCAAATTCACCCTCTACTCACCCCCTCCCCTTACGGCCAAACAAGACTCCACCCTGAAATGGATGCATTAATGACCTCTGTCTCTCATGTAAACACACACACACACAGTATCACCTGCAGCACATTCTGTCTGCGTGCCTGCGTGTGCTCGTCTTTTGTCTTTCTGCAGTATGAATGGCTTGCAGTGCGTGCCTATGTATGTACGTGTGTGAGTGTGCACCTGTGTGTAATCCACTTTACTGTATTCACTGTGGCTCTGTCCTGCCTGGTGAGTCATTGTGAAGGACTCGTCCGGTGCATTACAACTTAGAGAAGAAAGCGCACATACAGAATAGTCTGCAGTTGTTATGTGATTGCTTCCATTAAAGTGATTATGCAATCAACAGCAGTAAGCCAGGCAGGAGGCAGACAGGCAGGCAGGCCGACAGTCAGACAAACAGACAGACAGAAGGGGTGGGGGGGTGGGGGTAGACATGGAACGCACACACATATACACACATACTGTATACACAGCACTCAAGACAGGCAGGGGGAATTTCTCTCTTGTTAATAATCATTATGAAACGGCTTCACGTGGAGCTCTTGCCTCAGCATGACGGCAGGTCTGTCCCGGCAACCTCCCTACGCACACACACTCACTCGTTCTCCTCCCGTCTTTCTTCAGTTCCTCCTCTTCTTCCACCTCCTCCACTCCTGATAATATTTACCAGACCCTAGGGGCTCCCAGCGGACGGCCCTCTCTGTGCCTCCCCGCCTCCCCGCCTCCCCACTTTCTGGGTGAGCCAGGGTTTGGCGAGTCCCAGGCTCCAGTGCAGACCGGCGCCGGTGCTTGTTTTTACCAAAGCCAACAGATGGGAAAGTAGAGAGAAACAGTGAGAGCGTTGTGCCCAGCTGGGGTGGTGCGCAGTCTGGCAACGTGGACATAGATGCAGATCTCCTTCCTCCTTCTTTGTTTTACACCTCAACATTTAATCTCAAATCACTCTGTCAGTAAAAACACTCAGTCGACGATCTTTTCTCTTTCTCAGCACACTGCTGAGGGCCGCTCTGTTGATCTGGCTTTCACAGTCTTTCCCCTTTCCACTGTCTAAAGGTTGATACAGCTCCTTCACTCCAGGATAACATTTCATAACACTGACTTATGAGTTTACACTCTGCTCTCCGATCCAGCATCCCAGGCAGGAGCAAACAGAAGTCCCACGTTTCCTTACCTGCTTCTCTTTTCATTTATTCCTTCCAGCCAAGAAAGCACCAGACGGCTCAGTGATCGCCAACGGCTACTGCGACTTCTGCCTCGGAGGCTCAAAGAAGACCGGCTGTCCTGAAGACCTTATCTCCTGTGCGGACTGTGGACGCTCAGGTAGGGCACCGCTGAAGGGGATGATTGGCAGGAGGAAGGCGGTCCTCTGTTGATGCACAATTTTGAAAAGTTTCATTTGTTGAGTATAGATTTCGTATTCACTATATAAATAAATGCAAGTTTCGATTCCTGTTACGCTTAAAATGGATGGACCATACCAGTGTTTTTATGTTTTAGCCCATACAAATCATGTACAGTATACTTAACCGTATCAATAGCCATTTGCTGTAATGGTTTAGATTTCTGTGGTATTTTTCGCACCTTCCAGGCAGCTGTTGGTTTACATTTTTTTTTACTATTTGCAGAGACTTGAAACCGACCCAATATAGCAATTTTTTAAAGCTATGGTGGCCCTGAAGGACAAAGCGCATACAGCGAAAGTGTAAAGATTTTGGAGGTTCTCCAAATAAAAATACAACTATGAAAACATATATACTGCTGAAAAAAATTCAAGGAACACATTGAAAACACATCAGATCTCAATGGGAAGAAAAATCATGCCGGATATCTATACTGGTATGGACTGGGAAATGTGCTTGAAAAGTGTTCCTTTAATTTTTTTGAGCAGTGTATATACAGGAGTAGTTAAGTAACATTAATAATGCTAACTCACTTATGTTAGCTAACAAGCACCACCTCTCGCTGCCTGTGACTTTTAGCAATGAACGTAACACTAGCTGAGGTGCCTGTAAAGTTTGAATTGGCAATTAGAGGTGTTACTTTGATGACTTATTGTCCTTAAAGGCCACCATACATAAAAAATGAAATGCATGCCAGCTTGTATTTGTGTAAAGTTATGGTTTTGTAGTAGTTATGAGTGCAGGTAAATTGGTAAAGTCTGTGCTGCATTACCATTCAGCAGTAGCACGACTTGCAAAATAGAAACGTACATAAACCTCACGGTGAAGCATTGCCTTTCCTTGAGTTATTCTCTGCAAGTTGATTTTCCTTCAGTATGGAAATGATTAGAAACCCCTTTCATCTGCCTGAAAGGTAAAAAACACATTAAAACTTCTTAAACATGATGACATACTTTGGAAAACAGAGGCTATAATGTAAAAGGTACCAAACTCTTTTTTGTGCAAAAAGAATTTGTCATTCCTCAAACACGTCTGTTGCTGCCTGAGAGGTATGAGGCAGGAATTTAAATCCATTTTTAAACCTTATTTTGAACACCCAAGAAGAAAGTGCGATTCTATATACAATATAATCAATTTTTCATGAATGACACCACTGTGAACACAGTTGGGAACAGGGTTTTGGATTTTGTAAAGTTTTTGTATAATGCCAAGAATATCAAATAGATTAGAAAAATCACATGATATTTATCAGCTTGCATGTAACTTTCAATATATGCAATAGATATGATGCTACATGCTCTGCAGAATGGCAGAAGTGCATAAACACTCCGGCATGTCTCTTCAAACTACTGTTTCCAAGGTCAGGAATGAACTTTCACGCTCAATCTGGCACTTATTTTCATTTAATGTGGTCATGTCTATCGATCACAATGTTCTCAAACAAAGACATTCCCTGGCATAAAAATATGAATGGATTCAATAAAATATAATCTTGCTGTGACCTTCTTGTCTGGCCTAACAACTCAACAGAATCTTGTCTGCACGCCTTTCAATCCTAGCTTGTTGTACAACAACCTACTTTACCATTGTGATATTATACACCATTGACTATTTCTTCTTTTGAAACCGTGTCCCATGTGCCACACGGATCTTAGATGAATTTGTGAGAGAATGGTCTTTTGGTATTTTGGTTGTGAATGGTAGAGTTCAAGTATGTTTTTTTTTTCTTTTTTCTTATATGGTTGTATTATTATTTTCCCATTATAACTCCCTTTGTTTTGGTATGAGATGTGTTTGTATATTCTGGTTATATGTATACATGCAGAGATTGCAGTGTATATGGTGCAGAATTTGTGTATTTATTACTTGATTGCATGTACTGTATTTATATTCCCCACATGTGTCTCTCCATCTGACAAATAAAACAAGAGAACTAAAAAGACGTACGTGATTTGTAGTGAATGGGCTACAGCTACTGCATGCAAAACATTGGTATGGTCCTCTTCTTTTTAACCACTCACAAAGGAGACGAATGAAGGTCAGGAAATGAGGATGACATAACCATATTTCTATCGTCATGATCATGTAACAGCAACTTCCAGGAAAAACTATAATAATAGGGAAAGAAGAGATAGAATATATTCTAAATGGCAGAGATGTAGACTGCATTGGAAAAGTCTATTTATTCTCCTGCAAAAATAGTTGTTTTGGACTTTGTTATCACTTCAATTGGAATTCCAACATGTTTTCTAGTTGTCAAGATCAAATCAAAAGTAAGCTTATGGTAGATTTTTTTTCTGAGATTACATTTATGTCACTCTGCTTGTGCTGAGTATTACTATTTTACCCAGATTTTACATTCTTAATGTAAATACAGGAAAAATGCTCTCAAAAATTGTTTCAGCTATCGCAAGTAATGTAGTTCAACTGTTAATAAATCACCAGTCTGAAGCAAACAAACTACTGGATAAATATAGTAGATCATGGATGACCGTCCTTAAAATACATGAGGCGATGGTGAAAAATGTTGTGTGGGTGTGTGCGTGTGTGTGTGTGTGTGTGTGTGTTTGCGCGCGCGTGTGTGTGTGTGTGTGTGTGTGTGTGTGTGTGCGTGCGTGCGTGCGTGCGTGCGTGTGTGTGTGTGCACCCAGGCCACCCGTCCTGTCTGCAGTTCACAGTGAACATGACGGCTGCGGTGAGGACTTATCGCTGGCAGTGCATCGAGTGCAAGTCCTGCAGTCTGTGTGGCACCTCTGAGAACGACGTAGGACCTCACTTTATACTACATGCTAACTCTAAACACATGTGGCTGCACACACACACACACACACACACACACACACACACAAATACACACAAACCTTATGACGTATTGCTTGAATTTAGCTTTTATACAGTCTTTTAATAGGTAGAGCAAGTTTAGGGGATATTGGTATTTATCCTTTGAACAGTGAGATCCAGGAGCTTCACTGGCTTGCTTTCAGACTTGAGTGCATGAAGGTTTGATCCCTCTGGCTGAAGGATTTCTAACCACTGGGCTATGCTGTTGCCCAGTTGGTCTCACTGGGATGAAACAGATTAAAGCCCATGAGAGAATTTCAAAGATACATAGATGTCAACCTGTAGAAAATTAAGTTCAGTCAGACGCCTCTGGTTTGAAATGTTTATTACAGTAGCAGAACATAGTTAGAGTTTGGCGTCTAGGCTCCGACCTCATCACCCCCCACAGATATGTTTACGTAGAGATATTGGGGAGTGATGAGCAACTATCTTAAACACTCATAGCCGGAGCCTGCAGGTGGATGTTGGGGTGGTGGTGGTGCTGATAGAGCAAGCAGTACTGACGCAGGGCAGCAGTGGCATTGACAGTCAGAGGGAGACATGGGAGATTTTTGCATAATAGACCGCCACATTGGGAGGGTGTGTTTGGTAGACGGTTGTGGAGAGTGAGGTATGTCACGTGTGTATATCAGTGCAGCTCGTGTTGACTGCCTGAACTAGCTCGCAGGCGTCGCGCCATTTTATATTTTATTAATTCCTGAAGAGTCACAGTGCAGGTTATTATTCTTTCTTGGCTTAAGAGCCAATAAAGAACTATTTCTATCAAGGGAAGTTGTTGATTCTCAATTTTTACTGTCCACAAACTAAAAGACCACACGGTTAACAGTGTTTCCAATAGATACAAATAGTCATGGGCTATGTATATCACAGCTAAAGCCCTTGATTCATATTCATACAAATTCACATCTTGAGCTACTATACATGTTAAATAACTGTTCTTGCGTCCTCAGCTTTGATTTTCGAATCTATCCCCACACAATGACAACTGTTTATGTGTGTGTTTCCCTCTGTTCCAGGACCAGCTGTTGTTCTGTGATGATTGTGACAGAGGCTACCACATGTACTGTCTGAGCCCTCCCATGTCTGAACCACCAGAGGGTATGTATAACAATAAGGAACATACAAGCATTAAAAAAAGGGATACTGCATACCTGGAGTTCTCAAATGTGTTCATATGAAGAACGTCTGAATTCATAGTCCTGCATTTGGTCAGACTGCAGATACTCACTTGGGAACGTTTTTGTTGTTTGCACAGAATTACATAAATGTCTGTACTGTAGGTGGAGAGACAATCACAGCGAGGAGAGCGAACGCTGCAGTCAAAACAGGCAGGCTATCCCTGTGATGAGTTTTAGCTAGTAAAGAAATACCAAGCACTTTACACATCATTGTACAGGGAACCCTCATGACTCCCCAAGAACCTGCATCTCTTTGTGGGAACAATCTTAATCTAAATACACTATAGGCTGGAACGGTCCTGATACTATCATCACAGAAATGGAGCAGGTACATCTGTTCAAATTAAACTGTCATTTCACATAAGATGGCTGCCTTTGGATGTTTGATGGTGTTGTCATGGAAATGAGTAGTAGAAAAGATAATCTGTTTCCATGGCAAAAGTGTCACTTGGCTGAACATACAGTAGCAGTGCCACTTGTGTTTAACACTCACTAACAGTGTCATGCTCTGCCCACACAAGAAACATTTTTGAAATTCAGTAGTCGGTTATTTCAGGCTTAAGACCTGACTAAGCTCTCACGGGGATGGTAAACATGTATTTATATACATACTGCGCTGTGCTTCATGCTCGCAGAGTACCTTCAGGTGCAATACAGCAGGATTTTAATGTTTTAAAGTCTTCTGCATTTTAACATCCATCTGAAGTTGCTGTTTAACTAATGTCACCAATCCCATGCTGAAATCCACACCAAACTAGTTGTCCAATCCCCTGCGTTCGCACCCCACAGGCACAGCATGTGGTGTTTTAACATGGAGCTTTAATTTACAGTATTACTTAACGCTCTGTCTAGAATGAGGGATTAATCCACAAGGCTTTACAATAGCAGTGATTGAACTTCCAATTTGTGATGTGCTCTCTGTGTGTGTGTGTGTGTGTGTGTGTGTGTGTGTGTGTGTTGTACAGGGAGCTGGAGCTGTCATCTGTGTCTGAGACAACTGAAGGAGAAGGCCTCAGCCTACATCACCCTCACTTAATCCGTGGAGCTGCGCCTCATCCTCTCGGCCCTTCATCCTCTCCCAAACCACCTCTCCGTCACCCCTCTCTGTGCCTCAGCTGCCCCCACCCCCCTTCCTGTGATCCACTCACCGCCACTTCCGCTACAATCTGTCCCAGTGACCTTTGACATGACTGAGCACGCAGCGCCGCACCCATTCCTGAACGTCTGTCCTGCGGCGAGCTAACCTCCGTCCTTCTGTGTCACTCACATTCCCTGGTGTGCTTGACCTGTACACCCCCCCCCACACCTTTCCTGCTCTGTCTCAAGAGAGGAATTCATCAGCTGGCAATACGTTTGCTAGCGAGACACACACTCCAACCTGCCAAGGGCACTTCAGAGGCATACTACTCCACAGGAACCCTCTTAAGGGCCCTTGGAAGAGCCCTAATGATCTTCAGCTGCAACTCAGTCAAGTAGTGAGTGAGAATGAATAAGATGGATAGGTGTTAGGCCGAGGACAGGGCAAGGAAGACCCTGGATAACCATGGAGCAGTATGTTTCAGTGTTAGCCAACTGTGAAGTATACACCTAACCAAAATTTTATTTACTCCCCCTGTCCTTTACAGTGTACAGCAGAGCTGAGACGCTGAACTCTGCTCCGCCATTTGTCTGCAGGGCTCGCTGCCCTGTGCAGTTTCAAAGGGGAATGAATTGTACAGAATTCAGACTGATTCTCTATCTACACACTCTTGAAAACTCCCCTCACTAGCAAACAATGAGCATCTTGGTCAGGAACTCAGACCATCTTTGACCTCACCGTGTCCTCTCTCTTTGCATGTGGTTTCCACAAATTAATGATGCCATTTGGGATTGACACTGAAGGTTTTAGTGTTCGGATGTGATCCTCACTTGAGAGGAGAGATGGAATTTTCTCTAATCAGCTATCTCTGATGAAACAATGTATTTAAAAATGACAATTTAGGCTTAGCATCTCTCACAAATCCTGTACCTGACCTTTATCCGCCCTTCCCTTCTACGAAACAATGACTGTGAATCCAGTGCGAGACTGAAACACTCCTGGTGCTTGGTGTGTAATATCTGTGTGTTAAGAATGTAGGATTGATGTGTGGACAATACAGATCTTTGTCTGGCCCATGCAGAGGCCTGAAAACGTCTTTTTTATGATTCGTTTTTTAGTTTTTTTTCATTTGCATGTTGTTATTTCAATTGTTTTTAAAGACTTTTGATTGAAATTGAAAAGAAAGCACACTTAATTCGCAATAATGTGTTTGTGATATGAGCTATTTTGGCCAACCTGGGTGTGTTTTAAACTCTGTGTGTGCCTGTGTGTCTGTTTGTGCGAGTTATCCGAGCGCTACAGCCAACTCCATGCTAGGTGGTGTCTGTGAGAGGATTTGAGTAGCACGAAAGGTAACGTGAATGTAAAGAAAGTCCATTTTTTCTGTTCAGGCACTGAGGTGGGACAAAGTCATTGTTTTGCAAGTGACAACTAACAAATGAAAACCTACAAGTGTTAAAGACATAGTTTTGACATTTTGGGAACTAGATGCAAGAAATTGTTAAAAAAAAAAGTGTAAAAAGACAAGTTATGGTTTTACAGCGGTTCCTGGAAGTCACTGTGCCCAACCAAGAAATAGTCTGGCACATAATCTCCCATAAAAGCATTACTTGTTACTTTACCCTTGTGTTTTGTATGGTTTTTTATGGATGTGTTAATTAGTGAGCTTTAGAAGGGCTGGTAGGTGGATTTTGTTAGTTACCTTTGGCCATAGCCAGGCTAGCTGTGTCCCCTGCTTTCAGTCATAATGCTAAGCTAAGCTAATCATCGCCTGGCTATAGCTTCAAATATGCTAAGCTAAGCTAATCATCTCTTGGCTTTAACTTTGTATTTTTCAGACTGATATGAGAGTGGTATCGATCTTCTCAATTAACTCTCGGCGATATCATTAGCGTATATTTCCCAAAATGTTAAAAATGATTCCTTAACGTCAAGTCCATTTACTAAATGCTGAGCTTTGAGTCCTCAAAAGTCATGATCTTCTCACCACATTTAATGCCATTTAAATCATTAACTACATAGTCACATCTGCATTTTATTTATTCCAAAGCCTTTTCTTTCCCCTTTCTTCTCTCACAACGCTCTGATTTTACTACACAACATGCAGGAGAACAACTCTTTGATAAATATCACCACAACACACTGACTGTGTCGAGGGTCATTGATTTTATGTTTGCAGAGAGGCTGAGCTCTTTGTTACTAGCTTAAAGCGATACTCCACCCAAAAAAAATGTATTTTTTTTCCAACACTTTTCGCCTTGAAATGTGGCTTTTAACAGACACTGACGCACTCCTGTAACTTAATCCACTCCTTCACTTTATAGTTAGATCAAAACAGTCATAGTATCACCAAAAATATGGCTAAGTACACTGCTTCTGTTTGACACTTGCTAACACAAGTGTGCACACTCAAGCAACAGACAGAAGCAATAGCTTTAAAAAAAAAGGTACCAAAAAGGGTACCAAAAAGCTAAAGTATATTGAACTGAATAAACTTGCTAGCTTGCCAGCTCTGTTTCTTGGCAAGTGAAACAAGTTGGGTTTTTTTATCACCTTTGTGTCCTGCAAAACATGAGGCCACCTGTTTTGTGAGGGTGGAACAATGGTAAGAGAAGAAGTAGTTTAAAAACACTCTGCTTTCTGCCAGTCTGCTCTGCACGTTAGAAGCCACTACAATAGATCAGCGCCGAGAAGACCAAGCTGAAATGTTAAGTTTGAGTTTGTCTTAATGACATTCATCTAGCCAGCCAGACGAGCACGTTCTCTTGTGAGCTTGCGCTGAGAAAAATCTCTGTTTTCTTTGAATCCAAAGGCCCGTTATGTTGTCCTCAGCCAGTACAACTGGACTTCTCAAGGCTCCTTTAATGGGCACATTACAAGACATCTAAAGTGGAAGTGCTGATTAAGGAGGATGTTTTCAACATTTCTGAATTGTTTGTTAGTACAGCGAAAGCATCCATCCAGCGATCTTGAGCTTTTAAGCTTGGAGACAAAAGCTGTACATATACGGGATTGAATTAAGGGCAACACATTTCATGTTCTTGTGTACATATCAAAGTATGAAACAGGTCAAATTCAGTTGCTTTTGTTTGAATGGCCATCTCATTTTAATGCTGCATCATGTCTCTAACAGGAAACTCACAAGATCAGATGGCTTGTGAGAATGTAACTGAACTGTAATTGTGTTTGCCATCTGATACAGAAAGACATTAGGTGCAAATACTGTGCTGCCCCCCTAAATTTAACTCCACTGATGCATGAATGACACCTGAAATGTTTCTGATTTCATATTTTGATATTGTCAGTATTGCTTTTTTAAATAATGATGAGAAATAACCTTTAACTTATGTTCATTTTCAGTTTGTTTTCTTGTTTGGTTTTGTAATCGGTGTCTTTTCACATTTTGCACAGCGTGGCTGCATTTGCTCTCCCAAGTGTGTTTATGCCTCTGTGTGTATGTATGTATGTGTGTGTGTGTGTGTGTGTGTGTGTGTGTGTGTGTGTGTGTCTGTGTCTGTGGGTGTGTGTACAACCACTACTGGAAGGTCAGAGAAAAGCAAACCGTACCAAAATAGTGAATTATAATATTCTACGGACATTTTCTTCCCTGTGGAGCCACTTGCGTGGCACAGCACTGCTAGAGTGTTGAATACAGATTACAACAAATTGTACAATACTTGAGTGTACACATTTCATGCAAGGCACTTGGATAAAGGTGAATGCTGTGTCATTCCACAGTGCGTTAAGTCAGTGTTATACAGTATTTGCCAGCAAAACCAGTAGTATCCCCCCAAAACAACTTTATTTCCATTAACCAATCAGAGCTAACATCTAGACATGAAGTGTGTTTCAGTGGAAATGGTTTGATGATGAAATGGATGTTGATCGTTAGATTGAATATAATGGAAATGTTTGTGTGTTGAATGGAGAATGATGTCGACTGAAAAGCCTTTCTAATGTGAGCTTTCCTGGCACCTAATAGGAGAAGCATGATGGAGTCAAACCTTTAATTGTACTATCTGGGGAGGGTGGTGAAGCCATGTTGAGGTTTTGGAAAGGCGTCAGTGTGCTTATTTAATGAAACTTGAGCCTTCCCTTTGTACAAAATGGACAAACCAAGTTGGTGGTGATGATGGGGGGGGAGGGGTCAACAAGTTGATGCCATTACCCCCATCTCCCTCCACTTTGGGCTGTTGGGGTGGCTCGGCCCGAGGGTTGAGACTTTGGGCCACTCTAGGCCTCTCTTGTAAATTGTCGTTCTGTGATCTTGCTTGCACTTTCTTATTTTTTATTTTTTTTATTTTTTTTCATTTCCCAAAAATAAGAAACTAATTGTAAGTATGTGTGTGCGTGAGTGCAGGTGCACTTTTTACTTTTAATCTTTACATTTTTTCAACGTGATTGTCTGTTGTAAACAACACTGGATAAAGATGAGTTTTTAATTTGTATTTTTTACCTTGAGAAGGAGATGAAATCTTCTTGGACATTTTTTAACCCCCGCTCCTCCCCCCCTCCTATCTCTGTCTGGTACCTGGGAATGCTTTGAAATGTGGACTGTGACCGCATTGCTGTCATCACTGCAGTCAGTCATTCTCTGTGAATTCATCCGACTTTCTCAATTTACCCAGTTTTTTCTCTCTTCCCTCGACTCATTTTTTCCATTAAAAAGATGAGATTGAAAAATGACCTCTACCTTTGTGTTGTCAGTGTGTGTGTGTGTGTGTGTGCGTGTGGTTGTGCGCCTGCATTTATTTGCTCTAGTTCCTGCGGTATAAATCACAGAATGTTTGTGTGTTTTTGGACAGCCTGTCTGTCTGCTCGTCTGGCTGTCTGTTGTTGCCAACTAGGGCAGCTTCCTAGTCAGTTTAATATTTTATTCTCAGGTGGGGAGGACTTTTTAGCCCACACAATTCTTCCCTCGAACGCAGTTATAATTGTGGGCTAGAAGCTGAGGCCAACATCATCTTTTCACTGTGCAGATAGCGGTCTATCAAAGCAGTATGTTCAAAGTCAGCAATCAAACCCTGAATAAGTAATTATCATTTCCAATTTAAAAACACTTTGCGGCTAAAACACATTCACCCTTCTGTTGTCTTTTTTGCAGTGCACTCCAAAAATATTCTAACCTTTTTATGTGTTTGAAAAAGGAACAAAAGATTAAGGGACAGCATTGTTTTGCTTCTGTAGCTGGTCTGAAAAACTGGGAATGGGGGACAAAAGAGTCCCATTGTCCACAATTGTTTTCGAACAACACTGCAGAAGTGAATACACTTTGCTATTCAGGGCAGGTACAGTTTCGCTATTTGTGATGTATTCCTGGAGATGAGACATTCATCATAGCTGCTGTGTTGGCCAGACCTGGCTGAGCAACAGCAGCAGGGTGAAGTCAAGCTGATCAGCAATTCCATTTTCCCCCATATACCTGCTTCATTCCAGAAGCCAGAAAACCGAAAACCAGTGCACACTTGGTTCCTTGGGGGAATATAGGTATTTTTAACAATATGCTCTGGAAAAAAAACTCCTTCATCCATCCTTTGGCACAGCTCCAACCTTATCCAAAAAACCTGCACAGCACCCCCCAACCCCCACCATCCTGTGCATACAGAAACCCACACACAAATACCCGTGTGCCACACACACTGACACATGTGTGCACACAAACATGCACTTTCACACATGCACTGTACAGAATGCACATGAACACACAGCCTAGAGCCCCCATCTTCTTAAGAGCTTCATTACTCTGACCCCAGTCTCTCTTTCATATCTCTGAGGATGTTTATGCAGTGTTTGTGTGTATGTGCATGTGTGTATGTGTGTGTGTGTGTTTCCACTCAATACCCAATAGAATATGTGTATGTATAAGTATGGCCCAAAGTAAGCACATGTGTGTTTATGATTGTGTGTGCGTGTGTGTGTGTGTGTGTGTGTGTGTGTGTGTGT
>JAVQJF010062447.1:0-11269 GCA_036023855.1 Gadopsis marmoratus | reverse complement strand
CGGTTCTCCTTCCTTGGACCACTTTTGGTAGGTACTGACCCCTGCAGACCGGGAACACCCCACAAGAGCTGCAGTGTTGGAGATGCTCTGACCCAGTCGTCTAGTCATCACAGTTTGGTTCTTGTTAAAGTCGCTCACATCCTTCCGCTTGCCCATTTTCCATCAACTTCGAGGACAGAATGTTCACTTGCTGCCTCATATACCCCCCCCCCCCCCCACTACTGACAGGTGTAACCAGACAATCAGTGTTCTTCACTTCACCTGTCAGTGGTCTTAAAGTTCTGGCTGATCGGTGTATGTTGATGATGCAGAGCAGAAGAACCGATGGTAACGTCTGTCTGTCTGTGTGGAAACGGCAGGAGAAGCAGCAACGAGGAAACTGCCGATGCCGTTCAAACACGACAGCTGCACTAAGTCATTTAGTCAAGGTTCCAAATAGTGCGAGGACAGAAGGCTCATTTCTCTCTCTGAATTGCAGAAGTAAGCAGAGGAAGAGGGAAATGTCCTTTTCATGTGTGTGCGAAAGCTATGGACCTTTGACCTTTTCTCAATTAATTTAACGGAGGTGTTTTTATCGACACTGGATCTCCTTGAAGAGAAAATATTCATACACACCAGAGGCCAGTTCTACTCAGCATGTGAAAGCGGTTGTAAAATGTCGCTTTGTGTAGTCTGAGAAAATATATAACCCTGATGGTAATTTCTGATTGGGTTTGAGACTACAGATTTATAACAAAACGCCTGTGTTACAAACGTCAAAAGATGCAGGAATTACAAGCAGGGAGGCTGTAATGGGAATGTATTAATGGTTGCATTATGGGAAATGTAGGATTCAGCATTTTTCCAGCTTGACGCACACGGGGCATAAACGTTCAGACCTCTTGGCCGCTGCTGCTTCGATTGTAATGGTTCATTTTTGTGAATCCCCCAACTTTACGGGAATGCAATACAAAATCACTGGAGTAGCCCTTTATTGTGTTGTTTTAGTCTACTTATTCACACAAATCACATTGTCACCAAGCACAGAATTAATTCTGTGAGGCTTCTTTCATGGTGAAAGCTCTGTTTTGAAATTGGAATCTGAACGTATATGATGACAGGAAAAGATGACTGCAATAGCATTAATGTCTTTAAGCTTGGAGCAGTTGTTCCTTCTGCTGCTGTCAGCACTCACTGTTGCACAGCGTGGAAACCAACTTCCACAGAATGAAATATCATATCGCACTAAAGCCTCGGACATTATACTTTATCATTATGGATATGGATGCGAAAGCGAAAAGTGCCTATTTGGCAATATTTTGGATTTAAACCCAGTGCTAATAGGAAACCTGCTAATGTTAATGCGGCAATCTTGTCAACGTTGTCTGATGGAGGCGACCAACCTTCTAAGCATTAGTTATGTTCAAAGTGTACGGGGACGATCTACCGTTAAAGATCAAAGCGAGCGCTCTACAGATATTGAGCGCCATCTTATGAATATCTCACCTTGTGTCTGTTTCCCAACAACCCACTGGTTTACGACACTTTAAGACAATATCCTAAAACTATTCCACAATTCTGACAGTTGTGCTACAAGCCTACTGGTGTCTGACAGTTTGAGGAGCAGCAGTGCTCAGAATAAGAGCGGTGTAAAAACACAGCCATTGTGACGAGCAGGAGCAAGGAGGACATCGGCTCTGGCTTTTCTCCCAGTTTTATATCATCGTGGATAACTGGAGGATTCAGGGCTGGAATTCTGAAATCTTTGAGCAAACACGCACACAGCACAGCCTTGGCTGAAAAGATGGTTGAAAGCCTGCAAAGTTGAGGGACAGGTTTGGATGTATTTTTAACATTCCGAAACGATGAATGTATGTGCTAGCAAGATTTGTGTGTGTGTGTGTGTGTGTGTGTCAAAGTCTACCTCTGCCATAGAGCTTCATTGCTTTCCAAAACCTTTAAATACACATCAGTGAGCCACACTGTTGCACTGGGTGACATGTTCTTTCATCACCATGAACACACACACGCTGTAGTTTATTTGGACTCAATGCCACACACACACACACACACACACACCACCCTGCTGCCAGAAATATTCACTAGAGCATCAATTGTGTTTATTAATCCACCAGTGAAAATAGTCCCCATCAAATGCACTATTTCCTCCTAATTTTGTGACATTTGCCAGAAACCACACCACTGTTTTTAGGAAGTTACTGAGTGTTTTTTAGAAAATGAAACTATTATTTATGTTTTTAGCAGGGATATAGAGTTGTCCGAAGAGACTTGGGTATATGTTGACTGTAACAAACGTGTAGAAGAGTGCAAGCTGTATCCTGTTTAACCCTAAAGTCAGTTGTATGAACGGTTGTAGTACATGGTTTCTTCTAAATCATGACTGATGTCATCGGTAAGTGTGGAAGAATCAACAGCAAAGGCCATTCCTCCGCAGTGTGTGTGAACGGTGGAGGGCGGCCAAATGTGTGACTTGCAGCAAGAGAAGTGTTTTTACTTTCACAGCCAAATCGACTTCTGTTTTTTTGTTTTTTTTACAGCTCATCTTCAGTGCTTTGTATTACCATGGCAGTCAAATATTGTGATCTCCAGAGGAAACTCACCGCATTTAGCCAATAGAGTGTCAGCTACATTTGGCACACGGGCACTCATTTTATTTATTTATTTATTTATTTCAGTAGAAATTTCAGTGGCTGTCTGCAAGTATGTCGCATGTCCTCCTAACTCTTTCCACCCTCTCCCTTTCTTTCCAGGAGAGGAGGCGAGTGTGTTCAAGTGTTCGGTTTCCAGGGAGACCGAGTGCAGCCGCGTGGGGAAGCAGTCATTCATCATCACGCTGGGCTGCAACAGCGTCCTGCTGCAGTTCTCCTCACCTGCAGGTACACACACAAAACGCCCCAATACAACGAGGCCGTTACTTGCTGTACGTCCGTAACGCACCACATCCTATGTATGAGCCAGCTTCAGATTTCGTGACTGTAATGTCAGCTGTAAAGGTCAGACATAAATACGTAAATACGTTGCTAAATGTGCAACTCCCAATGGAGAAATAATTCCTGTATATCCAAACCGAATTAAAATAAAAATGTGATTTCAAATTTAAGGACATAAATGGATGCGTTCCTCAGTGGCCGCGTTTTAAATGCCCCGCTCCGGCATCACGTTGGCTTCGTTTTCTGTGTTTGGAGCCTCAGAGTGAGCCAGCGTTATCCAAAGTTTGTTATGTAAGCAGGGAGCCTGAGCTTCCCACACACTCTCTACACTTTTCATGGAGTGTGCAGCAGGCGTGCTGAGAATCTACCCACGCTAACGTACACACACACCCTTTTATGCCAGTGAATGTATTGACAGTTTGCTGAACCGTTCCCCTGAGCAGTAACTATCCAATCATAACTTCCTGACTAACTAGACTTGGCAGGCCTGTCTCCACATGTTGAAGCGGTGGACATGAGGCTTGTAGTAACAGAGACGCCCTGTATAGAAAGAGTTCAGATATTGGTTTCTGTTTTTTTTTTAAAAAATCTATTTAATCCTTTCTCAATCCCACTGAGCACTCAAAGAGCGAAAGTGTGTAAGAACTGTAACTGCGTGTTTATCTGCTCTAACATAAGCTGCAAATGTTCGCACGTAGCAGGTCAGCGTTACTTCAGGCCACGGAGCATATTGTTAATTAACTGCATTAGTTTGTGGGGCTACAGGTTACACAAAAAATAAAAAATAAACGCCTTTTACGACTAGTGCATCCACTATAGTATTTCCCCACCTGCTGGTCCTGGATTTGATCAGAGTTCAGTCTAATGTTAGCAGCTCTGTGCCGCACTTTGTTGGATTTGGAGATGTTTATACCCCAGCAGCATTGCCTGTAGGCGTGACCCCGACTTGCCCACTATTGGATGATTTGATCCGAGGAGCCTGATACTGCCAGTCTTGCAGTGTGTGAGGGACCAAGCAGGAAGGCACGAGGACGCAGTGGTATTTTCTTAACGGTTTTTATTTACCCAAACAATTAGTTGGGGCACTAATAAGTGGACCACGGTCCAGACCCAGATGCTGTCCTATTCGGATCCACACCTATGAATTACTGAGACTGATCAAATTTTGAGGAATGTTTCTGTTTTAATTAACCCAGCTTTTCTGGTTTAGCAGTCCTGGAAACTCGCAGACCAATTACATGCATCATTATCCCATGTGATGCTACTCAGTCAATCAAATCTGATTCTGTCACTCGCGCACGCACGCACACACACGAGAGAAACCAAGCACCCCAGGAATTGCACCAGGCCTCGAAGGCAAGCTGACGTAGTGGCCGATAGCTTCTTGAACGGTGAATGCACGCTGGCTCCATGACACTTTTTCCCACAGACTTACATTGTGAAAGAGACGTCTGTAAGTCAGCGAATAAGCTTTTTTGAGCAACTAGCCAGTATGAACAGAGTTATAGACTCGCTGCCATTAATTTGTTGGGAGGCGGGGCAAAAGGATGAGCTGGCACGCTTGCTGAGCAGCTTTCATAGGAATGAACGGAGCTCCGCCTCCGACGCTCTATCCCGTTCTCTTTATACGTTCATGGGAGAGACGAGACGAGAGATCGCCGGAGATATAAGTAATATTACGTTACGTGCTCTATAAAGAGAGACCACAAAAACTGAGCTTTTAATCAAGAATGGACAGTCTTGCATGTTTCTTCTTCCCGTGGGCAGTTCAAACCATCATGTCTCATATATTCTGAGACCATGGCCATTATCAAAAGTGATTTGACGCATGATTTGACGATAGACAGGACTTGACCAATCAGATTTGACTGTAAATTCTTAGTCGGGTACGCCCCTAGTTACATGAGATAATGTTTGCCAAATAAATCAGTCAGTCCTCATCCTAAATGCTTTTCTCTTGTAATGTTAAAACGGAAACATGCTATTTTTGAAAATACGAACAATAAAGCAGAATTCGAAACCACACCTTGCTTGTCCCGAGTATGTAGGCTAAGCAGCCAGACGGGGTTATTATTAGAAAGACGTGAGTCTTTGTCAGACTTCATAGTACTAGGACTAAGTAGCTCTACACTGCTGTTTTGTAAGTTCCATGTCTTCTACATGAATCGTCAGCTGGTGAGAGTGCTGACTTTTTAAGTTGTCAGTTTCTCAATTAACTTCAAAAGACTTTACTGGCACGACATTTGACCCGTGTTACCAAAGCACAGTCTTTTCTTTAGTCTCTTCACATTCAAGTTCAACATAGCTGTCCTAATACTTTCTGATTGTACTGGGTGTGTGTTTCCAGTGTGAAGTGTAACTGTTTCTATTTGTGTGTTTATGTTCTGCTCTAGACTTTCAGTCCTTTTATAATGTCCTGAAGAACAGTCGCGGGCATCTTGGTGAGCGCTCAGTCTTCAGTGACAGAACAGAGGAGTCCTCTGCTGTACAGTACTTCCAGGTGAGAGGAACACACACACCACCCAGCCTTCTCTGGGGCTTATATACAGCAGACCTGAGCCTCTATCAAACATTAGTTTCTGGCACAGCGAACAGATGGGCTCTGTAAATGTCCTGTGTTCTCATTTGAGGGGAAAAACGTGGTATAAGTGTATGTTGGTCTCAAAAAGACATTCCCTGTCTGTGAACCAGTGGGCATGTGGTGTTCCTCTGTCTAAACAGAGCATTTCTTTGCATACAGCCAATCAGATAACTTGATAATTTGTTGAACTATTTGCATGAAGCGGGTGTCGGACAGCCACCTGCCACACAGGACAAACAGGGCCTCAGACTTTGAACGCAACACACATTAACTGTCTGCTCCCACAAACATGGCCACATCTTTAGAGAGAGCGTGCTTGCTGACATCATTTATGCAAGGTATTAGCTAGTTAGGCGCAGCATGCAGACCACCATAAAAGCTTAACTGCACCACAAATGTTGGCCGCTTTTCATTCTGGCTTGTGTGTCTTTGGTGCGCGAGCTACAGTTCCCAGAAAAGGTTAGCTTACATTGCTTCTCTGTGCTGTCAATCAAACACTGACCTACCCACTCAGGGTCCGAAGATGTGTTATTCTTATTTTATTAATAAAAAATTATTAAGTATAAATTTGAAAACCACCGTGACCTAATTTTTGACTGCCAAAGCGTCTGCAACTTCGTATATTATGTCTTTTTGAAATGTCCAGATATATTTGTAGGTCCTTACTAAGCCTGCTTGTATGATATTGATTTAATTTAAATCAAATATAAATAAAAAGTTCATCAACGTATTCATGTTTTTTTTCTTTTCTTGTGTCTCTGCAGTTTTATGGCTACCTCTCCCAGCAACAGAACATGATGCAGGACTACGTTCGAACAGGAACTTACCAACGGGCTATTCTCCAGAACCACACCGACTTCAAGGATAAGGTAACCTTATGCTACGGTATAGATTATATTTTTATAATTTAATTAGACTTAGAATTACACTCCAACTATAAATATAGATATAGATAGCTAAATATTTGAAAAACTTAATAATATATTCTAATATATATATAATTTCTAATAGTTGAAACAAGTTTCAAAGTGTTGAAACCTTTGTTAAAGAGCTGATTTTTTTTTGTTTTTAATCTTCAGACAGACCAAAGCACGATCAACATTAACTGATGCTAAAGACCAACTCTAAAATGAAAATAATTGTTTGCTAAATCCTTCAATAATTATAATCCAATCATCGTTAGCATGTCGAGCTGCAGTAGTCTTTGTGTGTTAACGTCCGAGGCCAAGGAGCATTTCATTACTCATTTATTTTATATATGTTAAAATATCCCTTTCATAACTAGCACATCCACTGTTTGCTGTTTTGGTGATATACGTTTAGGCTAACGTTTGGAAACAAATTGTTTCTTACATTTTCCTTGTCATACTTATTTACTCGGATTAATTCAATTCAGTTTTATTTATATAGCGCCATATAACAAACATGATATCATGTATGTAGCCTTTGTGTTCATATGTCAGACAGTTTTACAGGGTTGTCGTGTCAGCTGGAGACATTAAAAACTCAGTTTTCAACCAACTCACTGAGATAACGTTAGCTAGCTAGGTAGACATTAGAAACGGCTTCTATTGACCTCTGTCTGAAATCAAGGGCCCATTGTTTGAATACTGATTGAGAATTCTGGTGGTAAATATGCCAACGTTATTATTGTAAACTGCACTTTTGCCATCCGAGAACAGAAAGCTTGACAGAAACGGCGACTAAGGGGGTGTGGGTTTAGCGAGCAGCCAGTTATCAAAAGGCTCACCTTCTGGTGTAGTTCATTATTTATTGATTGATTTTCATTAAGTCACGGTTTATTTGCTGCATTTTGTACTCCTAACTCATCGAAGTTCATGTACTTCATGGATACCTGTAATTGCTCCTGTTCCCTTCTCTCCAGGTGGTGCTGGATGTCGGTTGTGGCTCGGGGATCCTCTCTTTTTTTGCAGCCCAAGCTGGAGCCAGGAAGGTCTATGCTGTGGAGGCCAGCACCATGGCACAGCACGCCGAGGTCCACACACACAGATTAATACTAATATCAGTTCCCTGACTGTGTGTGTGTTTTGAATTACCTGGTTGATGGGGTCGCTGTATTCTGACCAATCTTAGGGCAGATTTCCAGCCCTAGTAAAGGTGCACTCTGCCTTACAGGTGCTGGTGAACAGCAACCATCTAGGGGAGCGTGTGGTCGTCATCCCGGGGAAGGTGGAGGAGGTGACGCTGCCCGAGCAGGTGGACATCATCATCTCGGAGCCCATGGGCTACATGTTGTTCAATGAGCGCATGCTGGAGAGCTACCTGCACGCCAAAAAGTTCCTCAAACCCAACGGTGAGGAGGTTTGGGGCACAAAAGAATGGCTTATGGGAAAATATGTGCAAAGGTAGAATGAAGGGTGAAAGGCTGCTGCTACAGGGCACAGTAATGTAGCAGCAGAAACAACCTTTAGCAAGAACTCCACTTCTGCCAACTGTCTACACTTAGTCTGATATCACTTGATTGGTTAACACGATGAAGCCACAGTATATATGACCCATGTGTTAATGTTACAAAATTATTTGATGTCAGTTTATAAAATCTAAATTTTGCCAGAACATTAGGCTTTTTTTTTTTTTGACTGGCTTCCTCTGTGTTTGTGTGTTTCAGGTAAAATGTTCCCAACTATTGGTGATGTCCACCTGGCGCCTTTCACAGACGAGCAGCTCTACATGGAGCAGTTCACCAAGGCCAACTTCTGGTGAGGAGGGAACAAGGCTGTGAGGGGGGGTGTATCTTCAACACAACAGAGAGAGCTGCTAGCCCGGCTGTAGACTCTTTAGTCTTATGTGCTGCTTGGTATGAGGAGGAAGTAAGCCGTTGCGGGACAGACAACAATGGGAGAGGTTTTTTGGTTTGTTGTTTTGTCACTTGATGCCGGGTCAGACACGAGACTGGGGTCAAACAACTTGATAGTTTTCCAGTTTGCTCCTGGTTTCACCTCTTTGGGTTTTTTAGATGCTAAGAAATAATTTTGCTTAACACTGACTCCCTCTGAGGCAAGATCCCACCTCCCCAAATACTAACATGAGCCTACACATGTCTGTTTTGTCCAATAAGAGTTCTACACTGATTTTAAATTTGTGTCCAGTCTGGCACAGATGCAGTAGTAAGGTGGTGGCTGCTTTTATTTGTTGCGGTTGTCCTTGTATCTCTATAAACAGATGTTTGCATATGAATGCAGAGTCAAAGGCAAGGGACAAGATCATAGTATCGGAAGTGTTCTGGTTTCTGTTTGGTCAATACTACTCAGGACTACAATCATATTTGAGCAGGCATTGGTTGCATGCAGGTAAACATTCTGTGGAGGGCAAAAGAGGTGGAATGCATTGGCCGAAATACAATCGCATAACCCGTCAGCTCATGACGAGTTAGCTTTTTATCTATCTTGGAACCCTAGAGGTAAAAATGTTTTATAGCTCTTTTTAAATGTATCTGCATTCATCATCGCCGTCAAATGATGGCTAATGGGTGATTGCTAATCAGACTGTAAAAATGACCGGTGCAGGAGGTGGATGTCTTGGCCAAGGCTTCCTCTTCCACGCTGGCTAGAACGCAGGCCCCGAAACATTGGCTGTTGCCCCCAGATTAAATTCCAAACTCATTCCAAGATTGTCCTTGTTATGATGTGACAACACATTTGCTTGACCAATCACGATCGAAAGCACTGCGTTGAACTCTAGAAGTTGCATTCAGTATACCTTCCTGATTAGTGCCCAAATGTGGTTTGAGGAACACGCCCCCCCAAAGTGAGCAGAGAACAGTGGGAACAGAAGTAGAACCTGTGACAAAGGCTACACGTTATGTTGAAAAGATGAAAAGGGGCTAGTAGATTGTCTGTTCATACAAAAGTGGGGTTCGGCACATTACATGTGAATGTTAACGACAAAGTGGCCAGTAGGTGAATCTGTTTGTGGGACCATAGTGGTTTTAGAAAAGGTTGATATACAGGCAGCAATAAGTGAGCAGTTTTAGTCCGTTTTTGCGCTTCATCTTAACACCATCCTCTGACATTGAAAGTCAGTTGGTGTCGAGCTGAATTGTATGATCAAGAGTGAACAGAGGAAGTAGCACCTACAGAAGATGAATGAATGAACACGCACTTAAAATAGGCCTTCATTACATCCCACTTTGGTAGAGATCCGGGGGGGTTTTTGTGTAAAGGGTAAAGGGACAATCCTACGTTTTCACTCGGTAACTGTTGGGTTTTGGTGCCACTGAAGAACTCGCGCACTGAGCTCTGCATTCGCCATCTTACAGCTGCTTCACAGTAACGCAGCCAACACAAAGTGCAGGCAGAGGTTCTTCTGTTATATTCCAAACTGGTTTAGCGTGTTTGCTTGTCTGACTGACTAATGTAATGTAGCAAGCAGTTGGCATTTTCCTGCTCAGATTAGTCAGAGGTGTGCCTGTATACTAGTTTGACTGCATTAACATCCGTGCCAACAAATCCCGTCACTGCCATTGATGGGACTGCTTCGGTCTAATAGAAGTTTGATTAGCCTCAAGGGGACCCCTCTGTCCTGGTCAACCAGAGGCAGAGCGGCCACAGCACGCAATTAGCTTCTTATGCTAACATTAGCTACTGAATCACGACCAATTTGCAACTTTAATTTAACACCGTGCCCATTTTACGTGAGTGACGATGAGAAAGCTTTATGCCTTAAGATCAGGCATATTAAAGGTCCCTTCTAGACTTTTCTGTTTTCATTCACTGTTTTTCACCAAAACCCACTGAGGCTCGTGGGCAAACATGTTGATGTTAATGTTTCCTTCTTCATTAAGCATTAATGCATAAATAGGCTCCTTGGTTTCTGTGATTGACATGAAGCGTCTACAGTGAAGCTGGTTTGTTTTCTGTTGGATTCAGTAACAAGTGACATTCATGGCAGCAGTTCAGTAAGCGGTAAGCAGATGTTATAATAAAAAGTCTTTAGTTCCAAATGTTTTGTTGTCGGCATCCAAAACATTGTTCTGAGATTGTGCTGAAAATGTCGTTAACGTTGGTGCGATCGATTCAAAAGTGTAAATGTGGCTATCCTCTGGCCCTCAGGTACCAGCCCTCCTTCCACGGGGTCGACCTCTCTGCCCTGCGCGGCGCAGCAGTGGACGAGTATTTCCGCCAGCCAATTGTGGTATGTTATCCGCCACACACCCATACGCAGATTTCTACACCTGTTAATAACATTTCTGAACTTCTGAGCAAATTGAGTGAGGTATTGGGGGTCTAAGTCAAGGACAGTGGTCTGGTTCACAAACATAGATGAGCTCCGATCTCCCTCCACAGGACACGTTTGATATCCGTATTCTGATGGCCAAGTCGGTCAAGCACACAGTCAACTTCCTGGAGACCAAAGAAGAGGATCTCTACAGGTGTGTGTGTGCTATGATAGGTGTATTAAATGTATGTGTCCCACCCAGTTTAATTAAAACCCAGTTTCCTTTCCTTTCGGGTCCCAGGATAGAGATTCCCTTTAAGTTCCACATGATGCACTCAGGCCTGGTGCATGGCCTGGCTTTCTGGTTTGACGTGGCGTTTATGGGATCAGTGTAAGTCCGCCAGTCACTGATAAAATGCATGAAACCTCCATTTGGATTTGCGTTTTGAAATGCCTCTAATTAGTCCTTCACGCTCTTCTTGACCTTACACCTGCACTCTTCTTGCGGCCGGGCCCGGCCGGCCGGGGGGGGGGGGGGGGGGGGGGGGGGGGCGGGGGGGGGGGGGGGCCGGGGGGGGGG
>JAVQJF010062441.1:0-16997 GCA_036023855.1 Gadopsis marmoratus | reverse complement strand
ATTTTTGTTGTGACTATTTGGTTCTGTTGCTCCACCAAAACTGAAGACAATCTTTTTTATGTATTTTTACAATTATTCTTTCATATTTATTGTAAAGGATAGGGAGGGCTGAGCCCTGCTAGCCCATTGATACCAGTCGTCCCTGAGAACACATATTAGCTATCACACGTTTATTCATATGAGCCACCATAAACCCTGAACATTAAGACAATCAATTTAGCAAGGTTATTTAGGAATGTATTGGTTAATGAAACTGAAATATGACTAAATATGAAACTATTGCTCTTGCTAATGCTAACGTTATCTTAAGCTCGCTAAACCAAATGTTAACTTACCTAAAACAGTTTCAACCAGTGGTCTCTTGACATGAAAAGCATTACTATCGAAAATTGTTTAAGTAATGAATAACAGGAACTGCTTTTACAAAATAATGAAACCAGGACAGCATACGTTTACACAAGACCCGCTTCTCAAAGTTCTAGTTCTTTTTGTTGTTGTAATTCTTCTTCTTCTTCTTCTTCTACTTCTTCTTTGTTTAATTGACAATTTGTAACTAGGCGGGGCATTATTGGCACCTACTGTTTCCTTGACAAGTGATGTGAAAAAAATGAATTAAAGAAATATAAACACAACAAATTAGTGATGAAAGGGGGTAAATAAACACAAGTAATTAAACTAATCTAAATAAATTATATAATAAGATTTTAAATAAACGCCAAAGGTGACCTATGACCTTATAAATCATCGTCATCAAAGTTCGCAAGTTACCCCCTTATTCACAAGTGTTCCCCTATACCTACTTGGTACGTAAGGTACTGGTACATCATGAGTACAAAAACATTACACTGTAACTCCACCGTAATTATGCAGTACGTCGTGAACTGTAATCTAAAGCATTACCAACATACAAACTAAGCTTTGGCTACAATGAATTAAATCTTCTGAAGCATTTTTAAGTTTAATATCATGAGTCACCCTTTCCAGATGTTTCACTATTTCCTCTCCTAGTACAAATACACTGGCTTTGTTGGTGGGACACTAGAATTTAAGTCCCCACATTTAAAGGTAGGCTTATTGCTCAAATTTATTCTGCTTTTAGTTGATGTTACAGTGTCTACATTCCAAGATAAACCAATCAATGTCCAACCTATTGTTCTGCCTGCCTGACCTAGACTACATGATCCCTTGTTGATCCCCTGTCTGACCCTTGGACTTGCCTTGCCCTTGCCTGACCCCTTTTCAGATATGTTGGCCTGCCTATTTTTTTTTACTACGAGTAAATGTAATCTTTTACCTAACCTGCCTGTCTTTGAGTTGTGCTTCTGGTTTCAAACTCGGTCACCTACTGAGGCGTTATGCAATCTAAGCATATGTACACCTCAGGTCCAACCTCCTACAGTAAGCTGCAGATCAGAGCACGTCAGTGGGCTGCTGAGCTTGCACACTTCGCTTTCTACAGTGTTAAATATATTCAGAATTTGTTTTGGGAACAAAAAGAACTTCTTAAAACAGATGGCCTTCATTCAAATAAATCAGGTTTGCACATGCTGGCCACAAACAATACAATTACAACATCTACCATAATTGATTTGCCTCCATGCACAAATGCATGGACAACAGTAATCAGTCCATCATTCTGACACCTGCTGCTGACTGCTCCATCAGCGATTGACATTGTCATGTGCTGTGTTTCTTGTTTTAGTCTGAAATCCTTTTGTCGTGTTCCGTGGTCTGTCTGTGTTTCCTCTTTGTTTGACAGACTCACTGTAACTGCTGACAATAAAGAACTTGACCTTGAACAATGAGGCTGCGGTTTCAGTACCTTAGATTGGAGTGGAAAAGGACTACCTACTGCGATACCAGTACAGGCAGTTTTAATGCTTATGTTTTGTCTTTTCAGCAAAATTCCACACACTGAAGTTCCAGCTCTGTATTAATTACTGACAATATTGCAAATAAATGGTTTCTCCTTGTCCACAGGTATCTCTCTCCTGCAGCTTTTAAACCACTATAAACAAATGTGAGATGACTAACTAGAAACTAATCTCCAACCTACATTTTCAGAGTATGATTTTAGAAATGCCTTTTTTGACAGCCCCTAGGCCTCAAGACCAGTTTCCTGTTTGTTTGGTTGCTAGGATCTGGGGAGTGGCTCAACGGGAATGACGGCTGACAGCTGGGTGGCTCTCCTTATTTGGTTTGATTTATTTTTGGTCTTCTAACACCTGTACATGTACACTCATCCACACACATAACTGATGAACTGACTGCAGACTTAATTGAGCTTTCTTAAATAGGCCTACAATGTGGTCTCCACATTGTGTCCTTTGAGCCTGATCATGACACTTCAACTAGCTCAAATGATTTCCTCTGTGACAACACATTTCAGACATTCAAATTTAACCTAATTTAAAATGTATATATAATTGTTTTATTGAAAATGTTATGAGCCTTATGTAAAGCACTTTATGTTGCATAGTATTCCTAAATTGTTCTAATTAAATAAAGTTTATTATTCTGTGTCAACTGAGCTGCTGGGCTGATCAATTCAAGTCTAAGCTAACATGCAGCAACACTCATACTAAAGTCTTAGCTGTTAATATTAAGCACTGAATTACATTTTGAATTTGAGTTTTTACAAAATCAAGCATTTGCTGAGAATAGCATGGGTATTGATAAAGACATCAATGACAGTCATGCTACTTTACCTCCTTCTGCTTATTTTTCCTCAGTAAAACATGAGCAGTCTATCTACCACATGGGTCATCGTAGGTGGGAAACTATATAAAATACCACCATGTAACAGTTCATATAAAATGTGTGATGTATGTGCATTTGAATGTAATGCTCACTTAATAAAATTCATCTAGCATATACAGACCACCTGATTTTTATTTGGTGTTTTTGGATGGACACACATGTGTGTCCTCTCCTGAGTATGATTAATGTTATAGCGAGCATGGTTGATGGTGCCCTTTTACAACTGTGCACAAAGAGGCCATTGTTTGGTCATTGCGTATTAAAATGGCACATGCAGTGATTATTGTGGTTGTGAGTTTGTCAGACATGCAGAAATGCAACCTTTCAGTAGTCGGACGTGATAAGGAGCTCAGGCTGACAGCCATGTAAACAGTCCCCATTCATTCTCCCAGCTACAAGGGCTGCTAATACACACTGATAAGTAGGCCCTGTGAGCCTGCTGTATAAGAGTCTGATACGACAGTGACACACGATGTCTATGTTTGACACAGGATAACACTAGTCAACCTGTGTTTGACCCATTCATCACAGGCTGCTGACGCTGGTTAATTCCTGGTCAAGGCAGGCTGAGGCACAGGCAATGGAAAAGAGAAATCTGAGGCACAACACACAATAGTTAGACAGAGCAAAAACTACAACTGTAAGCAAAACAGAAGCCATAGACAAGGTTACGACACAGGTAAATGGGACAATCAGTCTGGCGCTGACTGGAAGGAGGAACTAGGTGTAAGAATGCTGTAGAGGTGAGTAGATGAGCTGCAGCTGTGCCGGATAATCAGGCAGTCAAATCCAGGAGTTCCATAGCTTGCCCCGGACACACCCACAACACAGAGACAACACAGATACACACCACAGGGAGTAGGGAAGACAGGGGAACACACAAAGGGATAGAGACAAAAACCTAATCCACTATACAGATGGAGTTTGCACAGTTGTCATGGAGATGGATCTGCTGACATGAGAGCTCAGTTATGATTTTGTCCATAGCTCTGATCTAGATCGTGTGATGTTGTTAAAAGCTCTGGAAAAAAAAGCTACTAAGTAGACCTTGAGTTGGGACTGTTTTTGTCAAAAAGTTCCAGTTTGATTCAGTTGTTATTACAAATGTATACGCTATAAATGCACACGGTATCAAGTGTTTCCATTCACTGTGTCTGTCTGTGCCTGTCTCTCTGTGTGTCTGTCTGTCTGTCTCAATAAACCAAACAAAAAACATCCACCACTCTGCCCTGTCTCTACTTCCACTTCTGCTACTTCAGCAATGGTGTTTAAGAGCTTTTTGATAAACAAAGGAATGATTTTACATCTCTAGTGCCGTTCTGTATAGCATCAGGTTACTCAATTTATAATGAATAATCAATAATGAAAGTTTGACATCCCCCCACTCTCTAACTGCAGCTCAGCTCTCTGCACAGGTGGTTTGATTTAGTGCTGTGGAGAGATTAAATAGGAAACTTGGAGACGCGAACTCCATCTCTCAGAAGCCTTTATCAAAGCTATGGTCCACTTTAGGACTGAATACTTCCTGAACCCTATAACTCTCTTCTGTCTGGATCATGACTTGGTTTATGTGACGTTCAGAGAGCCTTGCCAGTATTCGCTGGCAAAGCTTTCTGAACACCTGAACTGTTTTAAGCACATGATGCAATCTTCCAGAAATGTTACAATAGTTAAGAAACAGAAAAACTCTCATCACAAAGTTGAAATATTATGTATGAATGCCATGGTTAATATGGCAGTACATGTACAGCTCCACAGATGTATCAAAGCATATAGTAAAGGTTCAGCACAGAAGAATATACAGTCCCGTCTCATTGAACTATGTTATACACAGTGTATACTATACACAGTGCACCAAATGTGATTACTTAGAAAAGCCACAGCAAGAGAAGGCTAGCATGGTGGAGGGAGCAGCCAGCACAATGTGCAGCAGCAGTCAGAGTGACCAATGTAATGTCAGTGAAAACTTCAGTCTTGTTTTAACTTTGATGCAGATGCATTATTGACAAAAGCCGTGAAGGATTTATTAGTGGTTGGAGTGTTTTTCCACCCACAAGAAGCTTGTCATTCTTCAGCACTGTGTAGCAGGTAACTAGCCACAATGAAAAACAGACTGAAAAAGTTAGCTGCATGTTCAGCATCAAAGTCACTGATTGTTGGAGAAACAAAGTATCAGATTTTTGGACTAATTTCATTTACAATCCTGCTGAATATTAGACAAGAACAGCTGGAAAAAAAACACAACATGCAGGCCTGGATGCCAACATTTAGCAAAAGGTAAGCTAACGCTAACAACATATTAAGGGCTGTGGATGTGGAGGTAATTGGTAATGTATTAATGTTTGTCAGTAGGAATGAGTGCTGGATTCAAGTCAGCTGTCAGCCATCTAAATCTTCCTCTAGATGTTCACTAAAGGGATACAGTATCTCTGTGTTAACATTATCTTAAGTACAGTATAAAAGTATATTGTTGTATACATTACAGCGGAGCAGAGTGAAATGACAACTGTTCATTTCACTCTGCTCTGCTGTAATGCCATGGCTTTCTCTACCTGTAAATACACATCTTTGATGACAGTTAAAAAGCTGCAACCTGAATGATTAGAAGACTTAAATCTCACTGACAAAAGCAAGTTTTTGTGGAATAAAACAAAGAATGGCAAATGACGTTACAAGTGTTGCTGAAACGAACACACATTTTGTCAAAAGGCTAAATCAATCAATGAAAATGAACATCGCTTTACTGACTGGTGGTTCATTCAAACCCCAGTGCTGACAAAAAGAATGCCCTGCAATGAAACCAATCAATCAGTGATTAAAACAGAAACATATTTATTGGTTAAAATAGCTTTTCACAGACACAATTAATGAGTTGTTGTCTTGCTATCATGCTGTACATCACACTGTACAACAGTGGATTCCCACGGATTAGCATTGTCTGAATATCTGCAACAAATGACTATTGCTCCTGTTCTGTCAATGGAAGACGTCTCTCACAGAACCAGTCAATGAAACCAGTGGCCAGATGTCTGATATTATGCACTGAAGTGATTTCTGTTATAAAATAAATTAGTAACATGTGTATCAGAAAACTCTTACCAAGATCTCAGTGCAAACGCCATTGTAGCTGAAAGATCCATATAACATGTAAGTACCGCCAAAATGATGCACAAATGAGTTTAAAAAATTACAATAAAAAGAAAGTAAGCCCAAATTGAGATTTATTTTGGTAGTTGTGGCACTACATTGGCATACGTTTTAATAAAAACTGACTAAATATTAGTCCAGATCTATAAGCAGTCTTCTAAAAACTCACATTTTTATTGTGACACAGTTAGCTTGATTTACAGTACTAAATATCTATTTCTCAAGCAGCAATGATTACATAGAGTTTGAAAAACAAAACAATACCTACAGAACAGAAAAAGCATTCACTCAAATATGTAAAGCACAGATCATCATTCTATGGTCTGTGTCTACTGCCAGCAAAAGATGAATAACAAGAACGCTTGTCGAATCAATGACAAGAAGCCGTTCTGTATGAAAGCTGCATAAGAGCAGATCAGAGTTTGCTGTGTCACAGCAGCCTGAACCCTCAGCCCTGCCACTCTCACAAACACCCCAAAATAGACAAATATAACCTCCAAATGAAAACATAACACCACATAAATTCAAAGTTTATCAGGAAACAACAGTCCACACTGACTGACAATTTTACTAAAGAAAAAAAGTGTTTTTTTATTGTCAATAAATATACAGTTTGTGGGGAGTTAATGTAAGATGTTTTCTGTGAGTAAGAGATTCTGGATAGTAGTCAATTTTTCCTTTTAGTGGTAGGTGTCCTACCGATGCCAAGCAATAAATATTCACTACAACTGATATTAAGCATGCTCCACAAAACCCTTCCTGTAAGTCAGATGCAAGGGATGAGCCGACATCTTTACATGTTACATTGCTTTGTCTCTGCGACGGTGCTGGCACAGTAACTCCTGTCTTAGTTGTGACTGAGAGACTACAATGGGATTTTAATAGAAAAGTGGGATAATATAGTTATGATGTATGTGAAAACAGAAGAAAATGCATTAATAATGTCGATTCACACATAAATCCAGCCAAACTGTAAGTGCAATGTGGCCGAGTTCATCAAACTATCATCATCAGAACAAACATGTCTGAGAAACACTTGAGTGCAGTGTTAGCAATGTTTGTGTGTGTGTGTGTGTGTATGTGGATTACACATAAATCTGTTTACACATTCACATCTTGGGGACTCCTTTAGGGGACAATACGCAAGGCCCCATAACGTAAATAATTAAATTTTAGAGTGAAAATGTAATTAATGTATGTCAATGTAATGTCCTCTGAAGTGATGGAAACCCAACTGTGTGCACGTTGTGTGTCTCAGTGACCCCATTCAGCTTTACTACAACGTGGATTTTATTTCTTCTTTCCTTCTTTTGGCCATCATCCCTGTTTGTGTTATACACACAGATTTAGAAGCTCCCCCTTTATTTTGCTCACCTTAAAAAACAGCCCTGGTCCTTTGTTCAAACAGCTAATATAGCCTGTGTTGCGGTCACACACTGTCCTCCCTAAGGTGGAAGGAGCGACATCATTCAGCAGTAAGACTAATTAGAGATGAAGGCAGCGAGTGATTTCAACACTGGAGAGTTTACATCCCATCTCTTCCAAAATTCTGTTGGTTTTTAACCAAAAAGGAGATCTTTTCCTAACCTTAACTCAATAGTTTAAGCTAGCTTAACCACAGGGGTGGCATATCAGAACACTTTCTTATGGGTAGCAAACTGTCTGTTGTTGCAGTTATAATGATTGTCTTACAGACAATCAATCTGAATGTGTCCACCTTCAACTCACTCTTTCACTTTCAAATAGATATGGTGTAATCATTTGGCTAAAAGAGGGGTTTGGGACATTTGATTCTTGCCCTACTGCACTTTTTTAAATTAGTTTGACAGGGTCAATGCTCATTGACTAACAGAAAGAAAGCACTGTAAATGAACTGGAGTTAAAGAGAAGGCACATATTGATATTGTCAGATGTTACAAAGACACAACTAAGAAGGCATCCTGTTGTAAAGTGGTCGCCAGATCAGTCATTTTGACCAGTGTGCTCCTCTGCTCTTGAACTGATCAGTGACGGTCAGACTTTTGCAGCATTCCTGTGGCTGTTCTCTTCTCTCAAAGCTGGGTTAGCTCCACTAAAATGTTATGGTAAAAGTCATTGAGAAAATACTTGAAACTTGTACCTTTGACAGTGTTACATAACAAGTTTAAACATCTCTTTATTTGACTAAGAGTCTTTATGCTGAAGGCAGAGATTGAGGTTAGCTCCACCGTTCATTTGAACCTATGTGATCGAGGGGTTCCTGATTCTATGGCTGTGTCCACACATCCTGTCACCAGGCAGAGATTGGAGGGGGAGGAACTAGGGCTTACACATCCAGGTCATCTGGCCTGGCTCGGCTGCTCATCCGGCTGCTGGCTCGGCTACAGGGCCTAGCGTCTATCAGCGCCAGTGGCTGCAGCTCATGTCCTGCTGATGAGGACAGTTTCTTATGCTCCTGGGTATCATCGGGGAAGTCAAAGGCTTGTGCATGGGAGTTTGAAATAGTGCTTCCTCCACCAGTCTGGCCGAGCCGGTTCTGCTCTGCGGAGTAGTTGGCCCAGTTCTGCTCATTGGCCTGCTTATTATAATTACGGCACGAGCCAGTGCCCCGCTCCCCTGTGGCCAGCTTGTAGCCTGGGGGGGACATGGGTGAGAGCGGGGCAGTTGGGGAGGAACAGCCATTATAGTAGGCGTACTTGGTGGTGGAAAGCTCTTTAGGGGTGGGGCTCAAGGTGCCTCCACTGGGGTAGAGTGTGGGCTGCTGTTTGCTCTTCACACGATCTTTGATCCTCTTAAAAAACACATAGAAAAGCTCGATGACGTTGAGCAGCAGGGACACCAGTGAGACCACCAGCATGAAGATGATGAAGACGGTCTTCTCTGTCGGACGGGACAGGAAACAGTCCACCCTGTGAGGGCATGGGGACCTCTCACAGGTGTAGACCGCAGCCAGGCTGAAGCCATATATGTACCACTGGATGACCAGGAAGCCCACCTCAAACATAGACTTAAAGAAAATGCTCACTATATAGGTTCTGAGCAGGGCCCCCTTCATCTTTACTTTGCCATGCTCCTCAATGCCATACTTTAGCTTTTTCATCTCAATTTTCTTCAGTGGGATGTCAACATCTCCGCCATCATTTTGCACTGCTTTAAGCTCCTCCTCCTTCCTGTTGAACTTCTGTTCCTTCCTGTTCAGGTAGAAGACATGAGCCAGGTAGAGGAGCGTGGGCGTTGACACAAAGATGATCTGGAGGACCCAGAAGCGTACGTGCGAGATGGGAAAGGATTTGTCATAGCAGACATTCTCACAACCAGGCTGCTGGGTGTTACATTTAAAGGCAGACTGCTCGTCTCCCCAGGCTGATTCCACCGCAGTACCTAAGACCAGGATCCTGAAGATGAAGAGGACAGACAGCCAGACCTTCCCCCCGGCAGTAGAGTAGGCCTGGACCTTGTCCAGCAGACGACCCAGCGCACTCCAGTCACCCATTCTCAGGGAGCGTTAGCTGGTGAAACAAAGGGCAATGTTGAACTGGCAATGATATACAGACAGCATCAACAGTACTTTAGATTTTTTGGGAAGATTAAGATCCTCAGAATTAATTAAACATCATTGTTTTTGAAGCAGACAAAATTAAATGTTTTGATGACACAAAAATGCAAGCTAATCAAATTACTGAGAGCAGAAAATACTTTGGTCCGTGTATGAAACACGACCCCTTAAATCCAGGCATGGACCTGAATAGGAAAAGAAATGTGACTCATCACTAAAATAAAATCTTTAACAAACTTTAAGTATTCCTCTTTAGACTGGATTGATAGAGTAAGTTTAAGAAACCCTGAATCCCGTTAAATTCTTCACGTCAGCAAGATGATCAAATCACGTACCCAGCTCGTTGACTGGGAGAAACGTCAACCTGCTCACTGCTCCTGCAAAAACAGCCATGTTTCAGTCACATGAGAGGATTCTACCCACAGTACTTATCTGTTGCTCTAAACCTTTCTCAGAGCTTCAAACTATGTCAAGTGAGAATGCCCGCTGACCTTTGTCTTGTGTCAAAGTTTAGACATGTTAACAATTTGCATACCCCTATTCTTATTGTGCAGTAACAAAAGCATCTTCTTCAATTAACCAACATTTTTCAGTCCTGCAATTCCTCAATAGTTGCTCTTCTCTGTGAAGCACAGAGTGAGGAGGAGAGAATAAATGAGGACGAAAGCACACAAAGCCTGATCATCAGCAGACTAAGCTTATCTGCTGGGTAGAAGTGTATGAAGGCTTCAGAGAGAATGTGCTCCTATGCTGCTGTACTCTGTACCCAGTCTGATCAGTGTGTGTGGCTAAGTCTTGTCAGCGAGGCCTGTGGTGAGCTTCTCCCCACACACAACACCTCCTCTGAGAAAAAAAGCACATCACAGATGTATGGCATCAGTTGGGTTCCTCCTGGTCAGTTCCTCCTGACCACTGTGCCAACATGCAGAGTCCCCGTTAGAGGATGCAAAAGTAGTTTACTCGGCAGCAACACACAACTGTGTCCCCTGAAAACCAGCATGGCCCTTGGTCAAGATGAACCACGACTGTCTGCTATAGTCTGGAACCTGCAGAACAAATACTGCTCAGAGCCTCTGGCCAGGTAGTCATTGATGTGATTTAACAAAACCCACTCAATCACAAATTACATCAACTGGTTACATTCTGCGCAAATACCAGAGAAGAGGGCCTTAAAGGGATCTAAGGGGTCACCAGTGGGTCCTCAGTGAAATTAGCAGAGTGCAGTGGGATTTTTACTATACCTTAATGAAAAGTATAGACTGTAAAACAGTTTTAATCTTCACAGCTCCACCGGTCCATGCGAAATCTCTAATCTTACCAGGAATATGATGGAGGTTTGTAGACTCCAAAGTGGGTCTCATTCCCTAAAAATAACTAAGGAGCTGTTAAAAGGCTCCAGCAGATCTCATGAGGTAAAGAAGAAAAGCCCTCGCTCCAACAGATAAACACGATTTACTCCAGAGAGCCTTCATCAGGAAGTTAATGTGGTTTAGGTAGGAACCTCCAGTCAAATCCACACACTGCCAACATGTGCTCTCACTTATCTTATAATAAACCATACACTGGAAAATCTACAGAATACACTTCATTATGCAGAAATCACCTTCAGCGTTTCAGTCTCCACCTTCAGGAGAGTCAGACATGAAGAGTAAAACTTGGGATCTGATTTGTCGTTGTTGTTATTCGACAAAGAATATCCCGCCACTTTCTGCATGAGTGAGTTTGTCTGGTAAACGTGACCAAGACAGAAAAGCACAATAGGCTCCAACACAATGGCTCTGTCTCAAATCTTACTGAACAGAGAAGTCACAGGATAGGAATGGAAATCCAAATGATTGCACCTTGAAGCTTCTTAAAGCACAGTAGTCAGTGGGTCAGGAGAGAAGCAGGGACGATTTAAATATAAAGCACAACTTTCCTCAATTTACATGTCCAGAGGACAGACCAGTGGTCCACACTGCAGCACAACAGCAACAGGAGGTTTCCAGGATCATGGATAAAAGAATAAAGTAGTGCCCTCATGATTTCAGAAATCCAATGAATGACGAAATAAGCTCTGTTTATCTCATAGTGCTCCCTGTAGGTGTGAGACTTGTCTTTCTGGCCGGGGAAAACGAATAAAGCGAGCGCTTCTTACTAACAGTGAAGGAAAATTCTTCCAACTCTCTAAGTTGCGCAGAGTGTGATGCGGAGAGCGCCGAGCGCAGCTTTTCTGACGGGACGGGAGTAACGGTACTGACTGGGCAAAGTTTCCTCTAACAACGTCTTTCAAAAATTTGAGAAAAGGGCTTTAACTTACCTGGAGTCAGAAAGCGACAGAGAGGGAGAGAGGGCCCAGAGGGACTTTCTCCGCCACTTGTGTACCACTCTCTGGAGAAGTTGAAATCCAAGTTTGGGACCAGGAGGGAAACTGAGAGGAGCTTGTCAAACTTCCCTTATAAGAGTCCCGTCAGAGAAGTTTCAGTCACCTGACCCCTACGTCAAGACCGGACCACCCATTTGCTGCTGGGAGGACGAAGACAAAGACTCCTACCTACGCAAAGTTTCACACAGGACAGCTCACCTGGGATGACAAACCAAGTTTTCTCAATGCGCGAGCCAAAAGAGATCATCCAGCAATAGAAAACACAGGACAGCCCCAAATGTATTTCATGGGTTCTGTTGTACTTCACCCGATATGTATTATTATGATCACTGGAGAAATGTAACACTTTTACTTTACTAAAAGTTGTATTTCCATTTTCTGCTACTTTATACTTCTACTCGTTTATCTGACACCTGGAGTCAAGTTTTATATTTATGATCAAAAACATGATGCATTGTGCGGGACTCAACTAAATCAACTCCAACTCAACCAGATAAAACATTGAACCCATCAATTACAATCGGCTAATACGCTAATTACACGTTGAAAGAGGCGTTACTTTACTTTACATCCTTAACCTACATTTAGCTGGGTGTGTTCCTTTGCTTCAGTATCATGTTGAATGCAGGACTTTTGTTTGTATTTTTACACTGTGGTATCGCTAATTTTACCTAAGTAAAATATCTGGAGTGATTGTAGTGATTTGCAAGATATGTATTTAATTATATTAAGTCATTCAACCAGTTAATGGGTCTGAAAATCTTTTTCTTGAAATCAGACAAATATTTATGCATGTCAAGACTTTTCTAGATTACACTGTTTATATTAACAGTGCCATTATAATGTGATTTTAATGCTGTCATGCCTATGGTGATTTGTAGCTGTACATTTTATTTTGGCCTAAAATCTTCTGATGATAGCTCGACTCTACACTGGTGTTCCTTTTGCATTATTATTCTGTAACCTTTTAGAAAGCTCTAATGGTTAGTTTGTGTTTGAGTTCTAGTGTGCTTTTGCTTTGCCTTGTGATGATTTTAAAATGTGAAAAGATATTTTTATTAGGAATTAAAATATGCTCAACAGGTCACCAAAGTTAAATGCTGCTGATGGTGAACCGTTCCTGAGTATAGTAACTTTCCATTATACCACATGGTCTCCCGTTCTGCACCAGACCAGTGCACAGCACCACCTAGTGATAGAAATAATGCAATGTAAGGGTACAGGTTTATGGTTTATGGGAATACAAGCTACTGCATAAATGTTGTAGTGTTACATGTTATTAAATAGACTGGACATGTTTAACAGGGTCATTGGTTTAACAAGGGGAATACAAGCTTCACACACACACACACCATGTGTCAATTTCACTTATATTTGTTCATATTTACCTGTAAGATTTCACTTAATGTTCTCATGAGATAGCAGACAGGAGTGTGCAGTAACAAACTTAACATACCTTGATTCTGCCATTTACTGCTGCTAAACATATGGATTTTGTTATGGTGTAGTTGATGTATGAGGTATGGTTTGATAAAAGATAGTTTAGCTACTGCCAGTTATACTGGCAAGCCTGGTGGTAAAGAATAGGCTCACAGTGTTTAAAGTTTGTCTTAAGTCTTAACAATACTGACATAGAAAAGATAATTGCTCACTGTAACTGTTCCTTCTGTCCAGACTGGCCATTAAGAGATCCAATTCCTGAAGCGATTTTAATGTAAATGAGGTAGGATCAAATCCACTGTCTGTGTGAAAATGACTTTTGAAGTTCGGCTGAGGCTTCAGGAGTCTGAGCTAGACAAACAAAGACGGGAATCATCCAAAGTTACAATGTTTTTAGTGTGAAATCCCCCCTTTATTTCCACAGGGTTTCCTTGCTGAGCCACAGCAGAGGGATGAGCCTTTTCATGTACTGCAGGTGCCATCTTATGATGCTTTTGCCAACAGCGTGGGAATTATCAAATAATGTGGACTGCATTTTACTGCCAGTTCCTTTTCTGTTATGGGAGCTCAGCAATGTGTTTACGCTAATTAACATGTGCATTCATTCCTTTTTCTTCTTGTAGACCACAAACATATATATTTATGCAAATCATGACTAAGTATTGTATAATTTATGACTTTTTGGTTGTAACGTTTCTTTAAGGTTTTCTTGGTTTCATAGCACTCATTGGATGGTAATCCTCACAATAAAGACTCAGTACCTGTATAATTAAAAATTATGTACAAGATTAAATGGGCTACACAGTCACCTAACCCTAACAACATTGACACACCTGTGAATAAACGAGCCAACCCCGAGCTAAGGAAATACAATCAAGCTACATTTTTGGTTTGTTATCAGACTGATGGACCCAGAAAACCTGTATTTGTCATTTAAACATTCAAATCTATTAAGTGTTGAATCTTAAGTATATATTGCATACAGTCTGTCTCTCTGTTCCTCCTCCCTAGCCACGGCCCCTGTCCCCATGCCACTTTATTGCCATTCCCTACCTGTCCACCATGTTTCCTCAGACTTCCTCATTCACCTCCTCACCTGTTCTCTCTTCCTGCCTCAGTCCCTCCCTACATATACCAGCCCTCTTTCTTTGTTCCTCTGTCGGAGCATCCTAGTTGCTATGTTGCCATCTTGCCTTGTGCTTCTGGCTACCTGTACCTGGTTGTAAACTACAGTCATTGATACAAGTCTCTGCAGTAGATTATATAAGTAAGATTGATAACTGTGTTATTAAAAATGGCAGGTTTCATTTCACATTTAGAATATGTTTAAAATGCTTCCTCCACTGTAAATGAACTTGCACTGTGCAGCTGTGCACTGTGCAGATTGTTGGTCAGACAAAACAATCTAAAACCCAAAGATATTCACTTTCCAGTGACATGAAGCAGACAAATATGGAGGATCACCTGAAAAAAGACCTGGTGAACCACTGAATTATTATTTTTTAATTTAATTTAATTTAATTTGTATTTAATCAGGCAACCTAGTTGAGATTAAGCTCTCTAGCTAATAACAACATTAATAAACATACCGAGTCATTTTTCAACTATAAAATGCCAAACAGCTTCTCCAGTGTGAGAGTTTATAGCATGTCTTCTGACAGGACACCTCAGCTACATGTGAGAACAAGTGGGTTCCCATCACAGCAGACCCTTTAAAGTGTTTACTAATGAATAGGAAATGTAATTAAATTATGTGTAAAATATTAGAATATTAGTAAGTTCATGGTAACACCTATTGTCAGCACAACAGCAAATATGACCCACATGATAATAGACAGACAAATTACCATGTTCATTACTGCATAGCCACCTCTTAGCATGTCTGACACAGTGGAGCGGGTGTTATTGACCAATTTTTTTTTATTATTCATTCATTCAACTGAGCTTTTAAAGAAAAACATAGTCATTGCTATCTGGAAACTATTAACATTATTGTCCTGAGGCACAATACATTTGATAATTCAATCAAGAATCTTTCACACTATCCAGCTATTCAGTATATAAAGAAAACGGTAACCATTCAAGTGCATCCATCCATCCATCCATCCATCCATTTTCCACCGCTTATCCGGGGCCGGGTCGCGGACATTCAAGTGCAACTTAGGCAAAATAATAACAGACATCTGACATGTGTGATTCATGTGTCAGGTTTTCTTCTCTTTACTGAGGGAGTCCATGTGTTGGTCATCACCGCAGAGGCCTGTCAGACCCTGTGCAGGCAGTAGTGGGAAGCCTACATACAGGCTTCTGCTCTGCTGTGAACTGAGCATATACTGCTGAGCTAGAAGCTGTTTCCTGGCATGTCTCCTCTTGTTACAGAGCAGGTAGATCATCTCTATGATGTTGAGGAGCACCGAAATGCCTGACACTACAAGCATGAAGATGATGAAGATGGTCTTCTCTGTGGGACGAGAAATGTAACACTGGGCACCGCTGAAACGGGCACATGGTGGAGTGATGGTACAGTGGAAGTAGAGGTCTATGAACACAGGACCAAAGATGTAGAACTGGCCCACACTGAATCCAACCTCCAGGAAGATCTTGAAGACCAGCTGGGTCATGTAAGTGCATAAGAGAATGCCTTTTATCTTCACCTTTCCTCTGTCATCTGTATACTTCTTCCTCCCTACAGCTCCATCACTGCCGTCCTGCAGCTGCACCATCATTTTCTTCTCTTTGTGGATTATGTGGACAGCATGGCCCAGGTAGACCAGGGTGGGTGTTGACACAAAGGTGATCTGCAGGACCCAGTAATGAACATAAGATATTGGAAACATCCAGTTGTAGCAGGCGTGTTGGCATCCTGGTTCCAGGCTGTCACAGTTGAACTCTGACACTTCGTCTCCCCAGACTTTGTCTGCAGCAGCACCCAGTACAAAGATTCTAAACAGGAAGAGGACACTCATCCATATCTTCCCCACCACGGTGGAGTGAGACTGAACTTTGTCCAGTAGAGAGGATAGGTAAGACCAGTCACCCATGGTGGAAACTAATGTCTAAAGTAGAGGAGAAACACACAGATATCAACCTTACAGTTATAGGTACAAAGAAAGCATTACTCTATGCTATCTGTTATTTTTCAAGGTGTAGATAAGACCTTATTAAAGCCAGAGGATGAAATATTAAGTGTCTGTGTAAAAAACTAAAACAACTGAAAATTAAAACAGCTATAGTGTGTCAGAATCACCCTTAAACACCCATTTCTACCTGTATCCATACTCATCAAACTCCTAAGAGCACTATGAATCCTCTAAAGTGAATTCAGTTATCTGCTGAAAATAAAGATAATTTAGTGAATAGTGTCACCTATCAGAGGGCTCGGAAGATGTATGAGAGCATAGCCTGATATCCACTGCAGGGTTTATTGATGGGTCACACTGTTTTTACATGAATTGTACATGTTACATGAGTAGGAAAAATAGTGAAGGAGGATAACTTTCATTTTCGCTTATGTCCAAAAGTTTACTTTTAGCAGATAGCAGATGAAAAGAGAAATACAGGTCCAGAAGTCTTAAATACATTATAATTTAGAGACATTCCACACAATTGTCAAAGAAGGAAGTAACTCAAAGTCTGCAACAACTAAAATATGCTAAGGCGAAAAATGTACTTGCCTGTCAGTCTTCAGATATTAGAAATTCTTTGCCACGAGCCCATCACAGAAGAGACAGAGTGTGAGCAACCAAAGAC
>JAVQJF010062420.1:0-27852 GCA_036023855.1 Gadopsis marmoratus | reverse complement strand
CACAATCCGTGACAGTGAAGCCTGTTTGTCTTCAGCAGCTCGTTGTGTCTCTGCACAGCGATGCGGTGGCCCTCATGTTAACTTTACCCAACATTGATACAGCAGCTTTACTGAAAGCTAAACCTTACGATTTAGTCTTTCTGTGTTCTGTCAACATGGTTTGGACCCTGCGCCCCCTGTCTGTTCACTCTGTCACAGCACTGTAGCAGCGCGCTGACTGTCATTGGTCCAAAGTTAGCGTTTCTGGGCTGCTCAGCAAATCAAGTGACACCTGTCACTCACTTAACACAAATCTGATTGGACGCTGATGCCGCTGAGTTGGGGCTGTAAAAAATAAGCCCATTTCAATATGTCCTGCGTCTTTCTTTCTATTTTCTCCATTTTTCTTGTGACTATTTGGTACTGTTGCTGCTCTAGCTCCCACCAAAATTGAAGACGATCTGTTTTAAGGTTTTTTACAATTATTTTATCATATTTACTGTAAAGGATAGGGAGGGCTGAGCCCTCTTAGCCCATTGATACCAGCCGTCCCTGAGTATTTGTACTTTACTTTGATGGGATGATGAAAGGGAATGTTGCCATGTGCTTTGTCTTAGCCATCCCTACTCTGCATGACCACTGTCCTACTTATTACACACATTTGCTCAGACTGTCATTGGTCTCTCCTCTCTCACTAAAACAAATAAGGATTCCTGATTTTGAAATGTGACATTTTTTCTATGCACACATCAAGAGCACTGTAACAGAATTATGTCCATATCTGTATCTTTATAATGCTTTATAATGAGAGAGAAAGTGAAGTGTTTTGAATGGCTAGCAAAAACAATGAGCAGCAACTGGGTTTAACTAGGTATTATACCAAGGAACCCACATATTGGAACAATCAAGAAATGCAACATCATTTCATTAAAGCATGTCTGTGGAAATACATAACTCTTGAGAAGTGGTTCAAAACCCTTATATCTCAAAGGTGCACATTATGAAAACTGAATGCACTGACAGCAACAGCCATGTCTGTTTTAAGTTAAGTTGCTCATGTGAAGACCATCTCATTAATCTTTGATTTGGACATCTAAGAGTCTGTATGAACATCAGAGGGTTGTCATCCGTATAAACCACTAGAGGCGCTCATCATGCTACATACACTTCAAACCATTGAAAGGCAAAAATACAGTAATTGCCCAGGCTTCTTTCTCTATAAAAGAGTAATTAAACTGGTGATGGTTTAACCTTTTCAAAAAGAAGTGACTGGCCTCACCAACCCCTAGTCACCCCCCTGGAGCAAGACGGCACCTGCTTCCACTTGGCTGGTATCTACCTGGAGCCTCACTGAAAAGCGGACCTGCTAGAACAGGAGAAGGGCACAACAGAGGCTTTCTGATATTCTGATGACCAAACAAATTGTGCCTTGGTAAAATGCGACACAACAGTAGAGATGATTTTACAGAAGCTTCGATAGTAAACTCAAAAACACTGAAGTTCCTTTTTAATATAGGCTGTGGATACTTAGCAATTGCCAACCTTGGCCATACAGCTTTGTCACTGTAAATTACCAAATTGCCAGATAAACAGAAGAGCATTCCAGACATGACACGACCCAATTCATCAGGAGCTGAAATGTTGCTAGAGTGTTCTCAAACCAAATTACATTACTGTATATGAAAAGAGACCAGATGGCATAACAAACATAGATATTTCTTGTGCATTATCTGGCTTCAAATCCAAAATACAAGGGAGGCCCAACTAGACGATGATAGCACAGCAATGTTGTTTTGTAGCAAGTAAGCAAGTTCTTACTCTAAATATTCGTGCTTATCTAGTGACATGTGATAAATCCACAGTTTAATAGGCTGCGCATCTACAACATCAGTGTCATGCTTTATCCAATCATTTTGAGAAAGAATGTTGCCAAACAAACAGGGATATATATTCATACAAGTTAATACCATTCACTACGTTTTGACTCCATATAACAAACTGTCATCAGGCTCTGGCACCCCATCTCCTTCATGCGCAAATCTCACAACAAGAGCCGGGTGCACATCATCTTTAACAGCCTGACCTACATGTGACCCCTTATAATTTGGTTTACGGAGATTAACATGACAGATTAATGTGTTGATCTTTGGTGTTGCAATTAAATAATTTCATATACGAAATCTTCTTGGTGATAGTGTTAGATCCACAATAGGCATGATAGCGAGGACCTGGTCTCTGGGACTAAACTACTAGCATTCTGTTAACAATAACATATCTTTTTCATGTTATTTTGAGAAACTTTTAATTTTTCCCTTGCCATCTCACCTGCTACAAACAATCTATGTCTAAGTCCATTTACATTATCAGTCAAGTTTTTAGGTGGCTCTGCATCCACCCAGTAACCTTTAACACTGCCAAGGGGCCACACACAGTATGTTCAAACAGCATTTTGTTGGGACTAAAACACATACTCTCTTGTATACCCTCCCTTGCAGCCAGTATCAGATACAGATGATCCTCTTCCCAGTCTCTATCCAGCTCACTGCAATATGTACCCAGGATAGACTTTAGAGCCTGATGGAATCTTTCCAAAGTACCTTTACTTTGTGCTCCACTCTGGAGTGTTTTGTTTTTGGTGGGAATGTGATCCGAGCTTGATCCGACCAAACTACACAGTGTACTCTGCAAGTCTGAGCTAAACAGCTCATGTAGCCAGGTGTGCTTTGCATTCTGCGATACAGCAGAGCCGCAAACTGTTTCTAGATGTAGGGATGTGTTTCAGGTGGCTTGGATTTTTCCTCTGTGTTAAAAGAAACTAAACCAAGGGGGAAATGCTCCAAGTGTACAAACTCATCAACTGATTCAGGCCAGAGCAAACAAAATATAGGTGTGAAAACTATGATTACACTAAGTGCAAAAGCTTTAATACTTATGTAATACCTGTACTTTATTTGGGAAGAAAAATTGGACCCCTGGTAACGTTTGGGATGTCCAATACTGCAATAAACTGAGACAACACCTTTATCACAGCTTTAGTGTCTATCAACTGTTATGGGTATGCAGCAGGATACCTGGTTCTCTCAGGGAAAACTGTAAGAAGATACCTGCAGCCAGATTTAGAGCACGGCAATGGGCCCACACAACGAGATGTTCAAATGGCTCACCAACAGCAGGGATAGGCTGCAGTGTAGAAAGCTTAATGCAATTGTTCGGCTTTCCCGTTAACTGGCACATCTGACAGGTTTTTATATACTGTATATGAGAGAATAAGTTAAAAAAATAAGTCTTTGGATGGGTCCACTCTTATCGTGGGCCACTTTTAGGACAAGGGGATGAAATTTAGCGAGCACCACCAACTGGATAACAGCATTTGCCACAAAGTCATTACCCAGAGAAACCCAGAGACTTTTTTTGTAAAAGTTAGAGCTTTCTTGTTCAGGGACAAATAAGCTTCCTGTGCTTTTCCTCTATTAATGCACTGGAGCATCAGAGCGCAGTCCACATCAGGCCACATGCTCAAACAGCACAAAAAAGGCATCTGGATCCCTTTCATTAAACTATGACAACAAACCCATTTCTAAATATCAACGTGCACCATAGCTAGGCACTTGCCTGCCCTGATCTTTTTGTTGCTCAAAATGTATTCCATGCCTGCACAGATATAACAGAGCCACTGGAAAAGGCTCTTCTTGGTCTACTGTCATAATTCCTATTTCAATAAATTCTGATTTCAAAGCCACTTTAATGTTTTATTTAGGACACTTAGCCCCAATGAACACTGAATAATGCCCAGCAATTTTAAGAAAATACTCTTTTGTGCACCTTTCTAGGGAGCAGCAATACAAGCCTCACTTTCAGCCATTTTTAACTTGAAACTTCTTACAATTACAACCAGTTACGCAAACCTTACCTGTTCACTCAAACAGGACTAGCAAGACACAGCAAAGGTTCCCTGTGCGCATTGAGGAGTAACTCTCAAACGGTTTTCAGTTTCCTGACTAACACTCAGTACGACTACCTAAGCTCCCCCCTAGTCTTCACGCAGCTACAGATGGGTCAGGGGGGCAATGACTTGTTTGCTTCAATCTAGCTCCAGCAATGATCAGATAACCCAATATCCAAATGTCTAGATCTAAGAATGACCAGAAGGTCCAGTCTCTCGTAGTTTAGGTCTAAGAATGGCAAGAAATCCCAGTACCCTTTAGTCTAGTTCTAAGAATGACAAGAAGGTCAATCTCAAAAAGCCGAAACAGCTTCAGTGATCTATCTGCGTCTACACAGGATGCTTTCAGGCATAGTTTTGAGTGAAGGTTACCCACGTTTTTGCAGCCTTCAGACCCCAATATGCAATCACTCTAGTAAACACATAAAATGAAAGAAAATACTGTACTTGAAGCATGAAAATATGCTTTGGTTCATTATCTGCCATGTGTACATACCTGGATTGTTTGAAAGTGAAGCATATCTCTTCTGTATGGTGAGTGTGAGAATTAATAGAAGGTATAGTCTCCTTTAGTCAGATCTTAGACTCCAGCAATGATTGGATAACACACTATCCAAAAATCTAGATCTAAGAATGATCAGAAGGTCCAGTCTCCTGTAGTTTATGTCTAAGAATGAGAAGAGAGCCCAGTACCCTTTAGTCTATTTCTAAGAATAACAAGTAGGACAGTCTTCTTTAATCTGGAACTAGCAATGCCTGGAAGGCCCAATTTTCTTTAGTCTAGACTCACAATCCCTTTGTCTAAATCTAAAAATGTCAAGGAAGCCAATCATCTATATATAACTAGAATTGACAAGAGCTGATCTCCTTTTGTCAAGATCCATGACTAGTCCCAGAATTCCTTAGTCTCTTCTTCTTCTTTGCCTAGTTTTACGGTGGTTGCCATCCATTTGGTGCATTATGCCCATCTTCCACTACAGAGAGTGGAACAGACAATAGACTCAAAATCCCTCTATCTTCTCAGCTCTCCAAGTTTCAGTTCTAAACCTAACAGGTAAAGAACAGCAAAATAATGCCAGCTTTTGATGTAATTGTTAACACTGCACTCCAGTGTGTCTTCTTTGGAAGAGGTTCAACCATTACATCCATTACCAGACATTAATTCATCAGCAGTTAGTGCTGCCAACGGCAAGGGGAAGAGATGAGTATCTGTAAGACACAGGAGAAGGTGAAGGAAGTCAAGAGAAAGAGACATAGTGAGGGATCTTGGAAGGATGACAGTAAGAGGTTGGGACAGGTGAGAGAGGGAGAGAGTGAGAGAAAAGTGAGGAAAGAAATATCAGGACATGTCACATTGTACCACAGTTTCTTTTTTTTCTGATTTGTCACTGCAGTGGCCTGTCCCTGGAGAGAAATAGGGGGATGGAGCTATGGGGAGGAATGAAGAGAAATGGCGAGAGATGCAGGATTTGAAAAGCAAGAAAGGGGTAGATAGAGAGAGAGAGTAGGACATTGTGATGTGAGGCCCGGTGGCTGAGGATCTCGAGGGACAAGCCTGTGGGCTTTCAGAGACAAACATTAATAATGAAACGCTAATTCCCTCGGCCCTCCTTTCTTTCTCTCCTCACTGTCTCTCTGTCTGTCGTTTTCTTTCTGTGTCTTCATGGCCGACTTTTTTTCTCTTAATCTCCTCTCCCTTACGCACACATTTTTTTTTCTCACCCACTTTGTCTTGCCTTGTAACAAAAACAAGCTTTTTATTGCAGTTCCAGTTATTAACTTCTTTTGGTATTTGAAATGGTTATGCAAAGTGTGTGTGTTGCTCTTGACCATTAGTTACCTTTTTTAGATATACTGCTATTAGATTAATGATTGCAGATTTATAATTTGAGGTGTGTAAAATAATGTTTTATTATGACAAGGATGGAGATTATTAGTAGTAATTATTCTTGTTCTAGCTGTATGTAGCTACTACATGTGATCTGTTGCAGTAGTGGTGGTAGCAATGCTGTGCAATTTTAGCATGTATAAATATATATACTTACGATTTATATATGTACTTACAATAGTCATAGTAGGATTTTAGTTGTAGAAGTAGCTAATAGTAGTAGCAGTTGTAGCTGTGGTAGAATTAGCACCAGCAAAGAAAATGTTATTTGTATTTCAATTCAGAGGAGGTTCATTGTACTTTATATAATAACATGTATAGTATATATACACATACAGCATATACACGTACATGCAAAACATACACATTTATAAAAATTTTAAAAAACAACCAGAATAATCCGATAGACTTTGAATATAATAAAAGAAAACAAATAAAATGCACAGGAGTAGAGGAGAATTTTCTGTCTGTTTTTAAACATTGTTAATGTTGGAGCTCTCTCTCTAGCACAATCTGTAAGGTATTCCAGCAGCTATGACCACACAAACTGAAAGCTGCTTCACCAACCTTGTCAGAACATTTGTAAAAACATTCCTTATATTCATTACTAGAAGAATTGTATGTGGCAGATGTGTGTGTATGTGTGTAAGGATTGGCTCTTCAGGTTAGATATCATGTGAAATAACCACAACAAGTAATTCACTTAATATGCTTTATATTAGTATGCTTCATATGCAATCTTAGCTAGGGAAGTCAAATAATGTGTTGCAATGGTTTGTATGTGTCCAATGATAAACTGTGCATTCAGACATGCAAATACAACGATGCTATCTCTGTAAAGGCTATCTGTCACCTCTGACTGAAGCTGCAGCATTTGGGCAGTTGTTGGGTGAGTGGTCAGTTGCTTTGTGCTGCATATTATTTTACTGTGGGAATCAACACAATTGCTAAGGGTGTCAACCAACACGGCTACAAGGACAGATAAGCTGTATCTGGAGACTAACTAGAGAAACAACAAAAGTGGCAATGAAAATGTATCTATCCAATTGACATGTTGCAGATCATATAAGCAGTGTGTGCACATACACAAATACATATGTGTGCAGTGATGTTTTCTATGACTAATAATTTAAGTGATGATCGCTGTATCTTTTTGTGTTCTCCAGGTGGGAGGGAAGGACAATCCTGCTGTCAACCCCATAATCCATGGCCTGAAGGGTGTGGTCCATCATGGTGAGTGGTTGTCCCAATGCCCAGTCACACAGGGAATTATATCTATTGACTCAAAAGAAAGCAAGGATTATAGTTTTGATTTTCTGAATATACTTTTAATGATGCATTATCACCCAATCTTTGAGCTTCTTTTAGCTCATTGTTTGGTTCTCCAGCCCACAAATGTACTGTATGGTTAGGTCCAGCCCAGGTCCTTGGAACAGTTCAGTTTAGCTAATTCAAGTCAATTTAAAGCTGCATTTATCTGCAAACTCGTACAAGCAGAACAATATTCCTGTCGTGAGCCATGATATATTTAAAAACTGAACAAGTCCAGACCTGAGTATAGATCAGCTTTACACACTGATGGGGCATAATATTTGAACAGTAAATTTGCTTTGCTAATGTTCTTACTGTACTAAGGAATGGTGTGGAATTAGCATGGTAAATTAGCACTGCTGACAACGGCCTTATCACTCTGAGCTATGGTAGCATTATAAGGAGAATGTTCTTTTTTTTCTTTTTTTTAGTGACTGCCACAACACAGAATTCCCAAGAAAAAGGGGAGCAACATTTAGGTAATGGGAAATGGTAGTAAAGTACTTTCTGGTAAGAGTTAAACACTAACACATACTTGAATTGATCACATGTCAAAGATATATAGAGATAATAAAGGAACCTTCATAAATCCTCATGTGTGCAAATGTACCTAACAAAACATAAACCTTTGCTTTTCCTACTGATTTCCACATTTGATCTAAGCATTGATCATAGCACTTTTATGTAGGACAAATAAATTAATAATTCTGTTCTGTCATAATTCTGTTTCATTACAACTTATCATTTTTATAGTTTTGGCAATCATTATATGTAAAAATAAACAAACTCACAGAGTTACTGGGAACACAACACTATTGCAAAAATAGAAGTCAGGCAGGACAGATTTTTTTGGGAGAGAAAAAGAGAAAATTATTACCCAAACATTGTCCATATCAGTCACAGGTTACAGACACACTTTCTGCTTCAACTTTGACATACGGCACTTATAGTTAGTAATTGCATAGAAAAACAGAAATTTAAGGTGGTCTTAGTTTCCCCTCAAATAAAATGGTTTATATAATCTGGCTAAACTGTTGGACAGATCTCAGCAATTATTTACTGGGGAGTAAGTTTTTCATACAACAAAAATTATCTTTGCACACCTATATACTGCTCAAAAAAATTTAAAGGAACACTTTGAAAACACATCAGCTCTCAATGGGGAAAAAATGCTGGATATTTATACTGATATGGACTGGGTAATGTGTTAGGAATGAAAGGATGCCACATCGTTTGATGGAAATGAAATTGATCAACCTACAGAGGGCTGAATTCAAAGACATCCCGAAAATCAAAGTGGAAAAAATGATGCGGATGGCTAGTCCATTTTGCTGAAATGTCATTGCAGGAACTCAAAATGGTACTCAGTAGTTTGCATACAAGCACGTGGCCCCCACGTGGTGGTATGGCAAATGCCAATTGAGCTCCACGGTGCCGGGCAGTGAGCGCAGGGCCCACCATAGGACGTCGGGCCCTCAGGCCACCCTCATGAAGTCTGTTTCTGATTGTTTGGTCAGACATTCACACCAGTGGTTTGCTGGAGGTCATGTTATAGGGCTCTGGCAGTGCTTATCCTGTTCCTCCTTGTTCAAAGGAGCAGATACCGGTCCTGCTGCTGGGTTAAGGACCTTCTATGGCCCTGTCCAGCTCTCCTAGAGTAACTGCCTGTCTCCTGGAATCTCCTCCATGCTCTGAGACTGTGATGGGAGACACAGCAAACCTTCTGGCAATGGCACTTATTGATGTGCCATCCTGGAGTAGTTGGACTCCCTGTGCAACCTCTGTAGCGTCCAGGTATCGCCTCATGCTACCAGGAGTGACACTGACCCTAGCCCAGGGGTTGGCAACCTGCAGCTCTGGAGCTGCATGCGGCTCTTTACCGCCTTTCCCTGTTGCTTTGACAACAAATACATACATTTCTGCACAATGTACAATTTTTCAACAGCAACACCTCTTATGTTGGAGCTTGAGGTGGTACTGTGACACTGAAAAAAAAAATGTTTTAATATTTTGTCAACTAATATTTGCGTCACGTCCTGCATCTACGGCCCGACGCCTTTCCCTGCAGGTGCAGGCGTTTCCGAACACCGCCCTTGGTAAACTAACCATGGATAAGTCCAAAAAAAGAAAGGTCTCGGAGGAAAATAGAGTTTAATTCTGTGTGGACGGATTTATATGCTTTAACTATCAATGCTGGCTTACCTGTATGCTTTATATGTGGCGAGAAATTAGCAAACAACAAAAAATTTAATGTTGAAAGACATTTCCAGAAAAAGCACACAGCATTTGCTGTGAAGTACCAAGCTGGAGATGAGCAAAAAAGAGCGATTTCGGAACATTAAAATATCAGAGCATTTATTCTCGGACTTCAAAAACACATTTCAAAGTAGACTTCTTTTTATTTTATTCATTTTCCACAAGTATAGGGAGGAATCAAACAGGCCTGCATAGTTCTGTGTTCAATTTATTTCAAAGTAGCCCTGTACATGCCAGTGTATTTTTTTCTTCTCTTCACAAGAGTTTAGTGTTTTCATTTGTTTATAACAGGAAACACAGCAATAAAATGTCAACAGTTTTTTTGGTGTGGAGAGGGGCCAAAAATGGCTCTTTTGATAGTAAAGGTTGCAGACCCCTGCTCTAGCCAAATGCAAAACTAGTGAAAACAGTCCAAAAAGATTAGGAGGGCAAAAAATGTCAGTGGCCTCCACCTGTAAAACCATTCCTGTTTTGGGGGTTGTCTCATTGTTGTCCCTCTAGTGCACCTGTTGTTAATTTAATTAACACCAAAGCAGCTGAAACCGATTAACAACCCCCTCTGCTACTTAACTGACCAGATCAATATCCCATAAGTTTAAATGACTTGATGCTATATTCTGCTCCTACAAACTATCAACACTCAAAACCAAAACATAGCAACTCAACAACTTTAAGATAAGTGTTGACAGCATGCAGGAGCTGATGTTAGTCAGTGCAATTGGGTGCCGGGGGTTACACAATGTTATCATGGCACATAGAAATGATGGACAAAACTACAACAATGAAAGCAGTTGTAAGATAAATCTAATCATCTCCACAGTATATCATGCATATGCAGAGAAGTGATAGATGTTATTTTAATTCACAAGGTCACGAGTTGAGGCCATGATATGATTTTGATGTTGTACTCTGCACTATAGAAAAGAAAGATGCAAAGAAAAAAGAAAAGAGAAAGTGTAAGTAGGATAGACATCTGATGTATAATATGTTATCAACTCTTGCTTTGATTGTACCCCTCATCAAAAAGTCTTAGCCTTTGCATCATTTAGTGTCTCACATGCAGTATATTCTCATAATAAATTAGGATGATTCAGTGATATTTTTCCCCTCACATAACAAATGAGAAGGTTTCACATTGTTTTTCGTTAGCACTGAATGCCCTAAGTCAAACTCAGTTGTCTCCTGCATGCATCCCTGACCATGTCATGATCAAAACATTTATCTTAAAGCAATGTTCTGTCATCCCCTCCAAAGGGCCCTGCTCGCCTTAAAACAGCAGAACGGCTTCAGAGTGAATTTGGAGAGCTTCAGCATACACAAATAAAACTTTGATAAATCCCCACCACATGATACTTGCACTTTATGTGTTTCTCAGCTGTCTTGGAAAATCTACTCTGTCTCCATAATTCATCTAACACAAAGACCGCTCAAGCTCAATCAAGGCCATGCTCCCATCTTTCCCACTGGGAACGTGGTTGGCTAATTTGCTCTGTCTCCACCAATACATTTTTTCACAGCACTCCCTTGTCTTGTTGCTGGGCTTGTCTGGTGGACACGCACCACAGGTCTGACTCCTCTCTGTCTGTGTAACTCATGCCTCATTGCATTTTACATGAAACCTTGCTGGAACAAATGCCCTCTGACTAGCTAGCCAGTGAACGGCCCCACGCCATCCCTGTGAAATCAGCCCAGGTTAAAGGCTGTGTCTGATTTACATAGCGGCCTCTTGAAAGGATTCAGTGGTGAAGAGAGGAGCCCATTGTCTATACAGGATTTGCAGGGTCTTTGGAGGCAGATGCAAAGACTTCTAATGATGTAGTGGGATGATGGGAAAGACGAGAGGCAGCAATGACGAGGAGGAAATCATCACACTGTTGTGAAAGTGTAATACTTTCAATAACACATTAGAGGTGATGTGTGGAGACACTCCAAAATGGAACACACGACATTATGCTTTTAGGAAACTCCTGGTCAACAACATTGACAGAATAAAATATACATAATACACACTCAATTTCAGTACTTTACTCATGGGATAGAATATGCAGTATACTATGCACAAAAACAATAAAATTAATAATGTAATAATTAATGTATTAATTGTGTCAACAAGTCCTTTGAACCAGTTGACAAAATATGTTTGTCAATGCCTTTCAAAATAAATATATATATACAGTATCACTGTTTTCTAATCTAAAAGCCCCATTGACAGGACATAATTTATCAGTGACTTCCAAACCCATTATAAATTATTGTTACAAAAAGATTGAGTGTTTTCTGATTTGCCACTTCTATGCTTGCGACTTGAACCACTTGAGCGTTAAGTTGCTCTTTAATGTTCTTGAATAATTGTGATGATGGTTAGGGGGAACATTGCTGTTGCATTGGTCTTCTTCTGCATTTGACAGGAAAATGCTAACCTTCATTTCCAAAATATAATATTTACTTTACATCAAAAGTTGAGCCATGATTGTTGAATTCAGCCTGTGTTGTGTGACATTCCATTTATTATGTCAGGCAGTCATTTTGAGGTTGAATGCCTGAGGCATACGTTTTTGTCATTTTTGCAATCTGACTGACAAATTATACTTCTCCTTGTACTTTACATCTTATCCTTCTCTTTCTGCCTTTGTTTAATGGATGTATGTGAAATCATGACAACTCTGATGAACATTAATGTCGATACAAAATTTCACTGCAATCTCGCCACTAAATAAAATAAGAATAAATAAAGGAAAACTGTAAATAAAGGCTTACTCTAAATGTCTATCTGGCAGTCCCATATGATGAGCTTAAAAAAGATCTTGGCATAATTAACTGCCATAATGGCAAAACTGCTCAAGTACACTCTAAAATCAAGATTCAGAGGCTGGCAATAAAATGCACCATATGAAAAAAAAGAACAGATAAATAGATGTGTCAGCCCCAAATTTCTGGAAGTTCTATTCAGAAGAGGATGAAAAAGAAGCTTAACATATGAAAACTGTTCAGTGGAGCCACATCAGATCTGATGTGAAAAAGTGCGCTTTGGGATTAAACCCCCATCAACAAAGGAATAGTAGACATACTGGTACAGTAGTACAGATGGAGAGAGAAACAGGGAAATGAATACAGAATTTCTCTTCTTCAAATTCCTATAGATGTGTCACAGGGTAGACAAGATACCTGAAATCGGTGGAATCAGGGGAAGCCATGTACACCCTTTATAAATTAATTGCCAATCAGGGTCGCAGAGTGCCGAGTCAGTGGAGACTTCATGCAGTGAGTGAGATAGTGAATTAATGGGCTTGTAATTTGTGCGGGCAAGGAGCAATGGCTTCATTTCAGCAGCAGGAACACACACTTGAGTAGATAAACAGAGGAAATGACAGAATGCTGACACAGAAGGGTGTGTAAATATACAGCTATATGCAGCACCTACACAATGGCAACATAGCAAAATCCTTTCTCTCTGTGATGCCATTCACTTTCTGTCTCAGGTCAAAGAAAGAATGAGCTTCAGGTGATCAGACAATTTGTTTTACCCACCGTCTGTGACAACTGCTGTGTACCATCTTGCACCAGGGTGAGTTAAACAATGACAAATCCTAGTTCACAGCTAAACTCGGACAGCTAAGGTTGGAAAAGGAAGAAGCCTTCAGGATTGGGGCCAGGGCCAGGGCCAGGTTCAAGTACAGGTTTAACAAGGCGGTAACAACTATACTTTGAGAAACACCAGTTCTCAGCCAATGACTCAGCTTCTGTCTAGAGGGGGCTCAGGCAGACTACAACCTACCTACTATAAACCTAAAGCCCCCCACTTGTGCCTGGCCAACCTGAATGAGTTTTACTGTCTATTTGACTCTAACTAAGGACAATGGGACATTCCTGACACCATCCCATGACTATCGACCAGCTCCATGCCACCATCTCCACCCACCCCACAGCAGGGGCCTGGATCTCTCCACAACTGCCCACCTTAGAGGCCCTCTCCTCCCCCTCCACAGTGATGACTCCTTCCATCTTAGAGGGTGATGTTAACAGACTGTTCAAGAAGCATAACCCCCAAAAAGCAGTCAGACCAGACTCTCCACCATGGAGCACTGTGCTGATCACAAACACAAACATCTTCAACACCTCACTGGAGACATGCCGTATGCCAGTCTGCTTCAAAACATCCACCATCATCCCATCACTAAAAAGCCAAGGACCACAGGACTTAACGACTACAGACACATCGCCCTGACCTCTGTGGTAATTAAGCCATTTGAGTGCATTGTGCTATCCCACCTGAAAGACATCACTGACCCTCTTTTGGATCCGCTGCAGGTCACTTACAAAGCCAAGAAGTCCATGGATGATGGCCCTCCACTTCATCCTCCGGCACCGAGACTCCTCAGGAACCAATGCCCGGATCCTGTTTTGTGGATTTTAGCTCTGCCTTCAACACCACCATCCAGGGTCTGCTGCAAGACAAGCTCTATCAGCTGAATGTGCCTGACACCACCTACAGGTGGATCACAGACTTCCTGACACACAGGAAGCAGCATGTGAAGCTGGGGAAGCACGTCTCTGACTCCTGTACCATCAGCATTTTCTCTCCTCAAGGACGTGTCCTTTCTCCCTTCTTCCTGTTTACAAACAACTCCAGTCATGAATCTATCAATCTCCTGAAGTTTGCGGACAACACCACCCTCTCTATGGGTATGAGTTCGCCTACAGGTGGGAGATTAACTATCTGGTGACTTGGTGCAATCAGAACAACCTAAAGCTCAATGATCTAAAGACAGTGGAATTTCAGGAAGAATGCAGCCCCACCACCACCCATCACCCTGTGCGACTCCCAGTCAACACTGTGGAGTCCTTCCACTTCCTGGGCACCAACCAATCAACCAGGATCTCAAGTGGGCTGAACATCAACTCCCTCACCAAGAAAGCCCAGCAGAGGATGTAATTCCTGCATCTAAAGAAATTCAACCTGTCAAAGACAATGATGGTGCACGTCTACACCAGCATCATTTTGTCCATTCTCACTTCCTCCTTCACCATCTAGTATGCTGCTGCCACTGCCCAGGACAAGGGCAGACTGCAATCTGCCTTCCCTCGAGGACCTGTACACTGCCTGAAGAATGCAGGAAACATTGTGGCTGACACCTCTCACCCTGGTCATAAACTCTTTGAAACACTCCCTATCGGCAATACCCCCATACCACCCTAACCCCCCCACAAAAACACTATACTTTATATTAATGTAAGCCTTATGACTGTATCAATGTGTTACATTAACACAGAGACAAAAGTCTTTGTACACTGCATGCTGTGAACCTTTGCACATCCCTCAGTTAATATTTTGCACATTCTGCACAAAATGTACAGCTCTTCTTTTTCATATTATTGTATTTTTTTTCTACATTTTAATCTAATCATATTTTATTTTATATTTCTTAAAATTTTTTTGATAATTTCTCTAAATTGTATTTGTATTGTTAACTTGCTTTTTCACGGTACTTGCATTTTAGTGGCTTTATTTTAGATATCTGCATGTATTTGATTTTTCTCTACTGTGATTGTTTATGCACCAATAAAACAAAGCAAAGTTCTTGTATGTGAAAATCTACTTGGCAATAAATCTGATTCAGAATTTACTCATATCAAAGAATCCATCGCCTTTAGAGAGGAGAACACAGTATGTATTGGATTTACAGTACCACCTCTAACATTGCGGTCATAAAAAGGTGCCATTTTGTTTTACTTGTAGAGTTTTCCCTACCCAATCAGTAGGAGATGATGTGTTCATCCCACATATGCATGGTGATGGTTGCAAGAGGCAGTTAATGTTTGTCATGTAGATCAAAGAAATAATGCTGATTTAATTTATCTCTGTGCCCATTTTTCTGTCGCTCTGATTACCCAATCAGGGACAATAGTCATCACGTCCAGCCGCTGAAGTTTTCACCTTGCTGCAGTGATGTGGAGATATACCTAGGGTTTGTCATTACACCATGACATCACTGTTTGGTGTTATTACAAGTGCAACAGAGGACAGTAAGTGTTCCGAGGTGAACAGACATGAGACTTTAGACTGCTTTTCATGTTAAAAGAATAGTTTACGGGGAAACTGCTAGCCTGGCTTATCCAAAATTCAAAAGGTTTTGGGGATTGTGGATTTGTGTGCATTTGAAATTTTGACAGAATGGCTAGCTGTATCCCCCTGCTTCCAATTTTATGCTAAGATAAGCTTATTGCCTCTCAGTTCCATATATAACACATACCTGAGACTGTTCTCTTATTATCTAAGTGTCTCCAAAAATGTAAGCATACTTCCCAATGTTAAACTACTCCCTTAAGTTAAAAGTAAAAATTAAATGCAAGTAAAAAAAAAATGCACCAAAGAGTGTTTAGAAATGGATGCAGTGATTTAAACTGATTGTGGCTGGTGATCCAAAACGTCCCTGCTACTCAGTATCTTTAGGTGGCACCTGGGGTAACCAACAAGATATGAGACCCCAGGTTAGCAGTTCTACAGTCTCTGCGCTGTCTTAGAATAGACTGTCATCATTTTTGGAATACAAAACATTTCAGGCATGCACATACACAAGACATTTAAAATGTCTCAATATCTGGAGTATCCCTTTCCACACATATTGAGGTAACTAGTTTGTACATCAAAATGTTCTCATTTGCTTGTTTTATTATGTAAGGTCAAACAGGAGAATCACATGAAATAAAACAACACATTTTGAAAACTAATGCCAGGGCTAATATGCTAATGCTGGCAGTATCGTTCATGACCATAAAGCACTCAAATTAATTCAAACATTATTGTCTAAGGCTTTGTAATAGGAACACGCAATACAATGACAATAAAAACACGACATAAAATCCTAATAAATCCACACAATAAATCCCAGCATTTACCATCTGCTGATAAAACTGGATAGGATGTCACTAGCTCAGTGTTTTGCAGTAAAAAAAATCCACTTATCACTGAAAAATACAAACTTCTCATCCAGGCATAAAATGGCACCTCATTTCATTTGCAAATGATGCACTCTAACTGCTGTGCAGATACATGAGTCCCTGAATCTTTTATTCTTTAAACTGCCCTCAAACTGTTAGAAAAATATTCTACTCGAGACCAGGTTGAAAATCATTACTCATGTACTTTATTCTTGCGCAAGACGGAGCAGAGTTATATCACATACAGATATGTTCAACAACTCACACAACACTAAGTTATGCTGCTCATAGGACTGTCTCCCTTCTTCAGCTTTTATACCTAGTGACACCCAAGTGTTACAACAGGGCGTCACCAGAGCCTAAATTTGCATTGCCCAGGAAGCCTTTAACATCAAAGGCAAGGCTGGGAACTGAGTTAAGGTTGACTTAAGGTCAAAAGGTCCTAAGTCATTTAGATAAGAATGCAGCGCTACAAACACTGTGTCTGGCATCCTTAAGGTTAATGTTATAGAGTATAAACATACAGATACATCTTCATCGAAAACCTCCTGTGGTCTTAACTGTTACACCATGTGTTTTTCACGGCCACTAAGGTTTTTAACACAAACAAGCATTATTTATCCAACACAAACACTCTGGGATTTAGAACAGAAATATCTCAGCTCTTTTAAAACAAGTCCATCACTGTCCCTGTATGACTTTTCTGAGACCCATTTTCTCCGCAAAGCAGCACTGCTCAGGAGTTCAAAAATCAAGGAAACAGCAGTTATGGCTCTACTGTATTTACATTCCTTCTTTGTAGATGCTCATGGTAACCCAGAGGCAAATAAACACCTAATTGGTTCTGACACCAGCACTTATTTTAGGCTGCTAACAGGGGCTGTTTGATATGGAATATTAATCATTTTTAGCCATGCATGAAAGTGTGATGTCCTCTCAGAAAAGGTCAAATACAAAAACACGTTGTTTAATATGATTTTTCACACTATATGTATTAGTAGGTGTTATCAACACATTATGTTCCCGAAATATTTTCACTGTCTTGTACTCTTCTACTTGAAATTGTGAACACGTGAAAGGTTTCTAAGGATACAGGCCTGTTTTAATTAATGACCTTCATGTAGAATGGTAATTGTAATTATTCTAATTATTATTGACAATTACTTGAGAAGGGCCCACATTTCTTTCTTTCCTCATGATGATGAATGATCGCCAACAGACCATCATTATTCTGGTCATTCTTTCAATATTAAAAGTCAATTAAGAGAAACCCTTATTGGTAAATAAAACCAAGTGAGCAGTTTTTATTCTTCCAGCACAGAAAGTTAATGACTGTCACTCTCAGTGACGATAGCTAGGTTTCCATCCAACCGAACTACAAACTTTAACAGAATTTCGAGAAAATTAAAGAAAACATGAATAAATGTGTTTTCATCCACTACCATTATAAAATTATTAGGAGTTGGTTCGTTAGGATAAACGGCTGGTGGCCAATAGCTAATTCTCCAGTTTGGGGCCATTAAACCATTGCAGAAGAAGTGGGTGCAACAAGAGTCAGTGAAAAACAATGTAGAAAATGCAATAGAAAAATACCGTTTATGTTTGTTTCATGTAATAATTTGAGCAACCTTACAGTCTGATTACTGACATTGGTTTAATAAATCATGTACGTCATGAGTGTTTGTGTGAAATGCTTCTCAAATGAAGAATATTTAGGTCTTAAACAGTTTAACATAGCTAAGCAAAATTCGCTGCTAATGCTGGTTAGAGTATTTTAATCTTCCAGTGCAAGACTCCAGCCCTGTTGGTAACCTTAGTGGTTATTTAGCTTCATGTCAAGATGTCAAACCAGGCAAGCGCACACAATTTAAAAACAGATTAAATTAAAGTGTGATAAATAAAATTCATGTTACCAGACATACTAAATGACGTTCATTTTCTGCAAGAAAAGCCTCAGGTTGGCTGTATACTAGCTGCATCTGTATTTTTCTTTATTTGTCAACAAATTCAGGTGTCTGCCAATTCAATTTCCTTCCCTTGAATTGGGGCTTTGGAAACCCATTGTAATCTTTAAATGTTCATGTCTTTAAGCTTCTTAAGTGAGAACACAAAGTTATCAGCATCATATGCATTTCATTTTCCCATTCTGGCTTTGAACTTGCTGTACTCAGATATATTAAATACACTGATGGAAGTATTGCACGGACCAGTCTCCACCCTGGCCTGTATGCCTGCTGTCGTAGCTGTAAGACATTATCAACTTGTTTCAGAATACATGCTTTTTTCAACACTTTCCTCTGAAGGGAAGTGGATACCCATACCAGCATGCCATCCCAGGGCTTTCTCTCTGGGGCGATGGGAACAACAGTTCTGTGTTAGACTATGCACTCTTTATGAACATGTAAAAATTAAAATGCAAATGCAGTGCTCAGTGCTGAGTGATGCCTTACCACAGGGCATACACCAATCAGCCATAACTTTATGACCAGTGACAGGTGAAGAACATTTATTATCTTGTTACAATGGCACCTGTGGGGGGGATATATTAGGCACTATGTGAACATTTTGTCCTCCAAGTTGATGTGTTGAATCAGGAAAAATGGGCGTAAGGATGTAAGAGACTTTGACAAATGCCAGATTGTGATGGTTAGACGACTGGGTCAGAGCATCTCCAACACTGCAGCTCTTGTGGGGTGTTCCTGGTCTGCAGTGGTCAGCAACTAGCCAAAGTGGTCCAAGGAAGGAAAATCTGTGAACCGGCGACAGGGTCAGAACCAAGGCTCATTTATGTGCGTGGGGAGCGAAGGCTGGCCCGTGTGGTCCGATCCAACAGAAGAGCTTCTGTAGCTCAAATTGCTGAAAATCTTAATGCTGGTTCTGATAGAAAGGTGTCAGAACACACAGAGCATCGCAGTTGGTTGCATATGGGGCTGCGTAGCTCAGACCAGTCATAATGTTATGGCTGAATGGTGTAGGTTGTGCTGGGTTTCTCAGTATCACAGGGAAGTGTTTGCACCGTTGAAAAGACTTTCTGAACAAGTGATCACTCCTGGAAATCACTCACTAATGTGTTGTTTGTGTTTCTCTCTACATCTGCTGTTCACATGAGTGTAAATGCAACAGGAACACCAAAATGAAAAACTAAATGAGGGAAGTATAAGTAGGTACTCTATTTGTATGCTTCAGCCTCATTCAGTTTCTAAATTAAATGTATTAAAGTGGTGTTATGAATTAATGGGTAGTACTTCTGTGATTAAGGGATTTCTTGGTGAGAAAGAAAATTGTGTTTTGTAATTCAAAGGGTTTCATTGTTGCTGAGAACATTTATTGGGGCACAAACAAATAATTATCACTGATGAAATGTTAGTGCAGTTGGAGTGATGTGGCCCACAAATTCTATATTTTTCAAGATTGTATTGAATGACCTGAAAATGCTACCGCACAGCAGACTTCGCTCTTTTGTTGCTCTCTTCATTTCTTTGATTAATAATCTAACAATGTCTGAATATCACAAACTTCATCTGTCTCTTTCCGGCAACATTTGACCATTTTCATTCAATTTAATTAAATTGAATTCAATTTTGATGGCAGTTACAATGTTACTGATGCTATAATAAACAACCACTAGTATTAGCAGTACAACAACAGCTACACTAATAATAACAGTAGCAGCAGCAGGCAGTACGCATCCACTCGACCAGATCCATGTGCATCCAGACTCTGCAGAACCAGGTCCCGAAGATCCAGACTCCACACACACACAGAGACAGAGAGAGAGAGACGGACAGACAGACAGACAGACAGACAGACACAGAGAGACAGACAGAGATTCTATTATTCTTGTTCTCCTTTACGCTGAAGATAGTTAATGACATTGGCTGTATGTTTGGGGTCGTTGTCCTGCTTCAGAATAACTTTGTTGCGAATCATACGCCTCCCTGATGGTATTGCATGATGGATAAGTATCTGCCTGTATTTCTCAGCATTGAGAACACCATTAATCTTGACCAAATCTCCAACTCCATTTGCAGAAATGCAGCCCCAAACTTGCAAGGAACCGCCACCATGCTTCACTGTTGCCTGCAAGACACTCATTATTGTACCGCTCTCCAGCCCTTCGGCGAACAAACTGCCTTCTGCTGCAGCCAAATATTTCATCAGTCCAGAGCACCTGCTGCCATGTTTCTGCACCCCAGTTCATATGTTTTCGTGTATAGCTGAGTCGCTTGGCCTTGATTCCGTGTTGGAGGTATGGTGGACTGCTGGACATCTTCCGATTTCGTAGGGAAATAAGTTTGATGTGTTTTTCATCTGCTGCACTAACCTTCCTTGGTCGACCACTGCGACTACGATCCTCAACGTTGCCCGTTTCTGTGCAAGTGTATCTATAAGAAGTGATGCTAGTTTGAAGGCAAAGGGTAGTAATACTAAATATTGATTTGATTTAGATTTTTCTTTTGTTCGCTCACTTATCATTTTTTTTAATTGATGAAACTAAACTATTAACACTTTCATTTTTGAAAGCATTTTTAGTTTACAGGATTGTTTCACACCTGTCTATAACTTTTGCAGAGTACTGTATGTCAAGAATGAACTTTCACACTGATTAAAGGATGATTAAAAGAAACCAACGTCGACTGTTGAAAGGAGACTGTTGCAAAATATGATCTCCACTGTCAATGTCAGATGTGGTTGAAAGCTCCAGAAAAATCTATGAAGTGGGCCTTGAGTTAAGAATGTTGCATTTTGGAAGGCAGTGACAAACTATGCTATCATGCTGATAGGGGTTGCTGGCTCAAAAATTTCGGATGCATAATAACTTTGATATGCAACTTGAATCTCTAAAGTATTTGTCACAAAGGTTTCAAAGTGCTTCAGTGCCAACAAGTTGGACCAAGACGTGCAATCACGTCAAGTCATGTCAGTCAAGTGAAGATCAATATTGGCAGCAGATATATTGCTTCCTATATGTGACTACTCTTCCTTGCTGTGCAATGAAATATTAACTCAGTGAGTAACTGAGGATGCTAATGGACGATTAGATGGATTGACAGCAGTTGTGATGCCTCGCAGGAGGCTTGGGGCTTAAAATTCTCGTCGTGTGATTGCAGCCTCACACAGATCCTACTAATGTTAGACTTTCCTGAGCCTTTCTCCACCATCGCTGCTGCTTCTGCAAATGCTGGTGCTGGTGGGACCCACAGGATGTCACTGCATGAGCTGCCTTGCCATGCTAAATCTTCATCCTTTTCCCCTTTCTAGCACTGTATGCATGCGATGCAGAACGTATAGAAGATGAGACTGTTTGTGTCTCGTGTGTTTAGTTATTTACTGAGGTTTGTGTTTGAAGCAATACATGCCAGGGCGTGTGTTCAGTTCTTGAGAGTACTAATTCAGATGCATACATTTTGAAAAAGGCTTGTCTTGCCATCCTCCATTCCACAAGTATACGCCACCAACCCCCACCCCATTGCTATCAACACCTCCTCTCCTGTCTCCGACTCTTCCTGCATCCCCCAGCTCACTGTGTTGCACGGAGTCGACAGAGCTGAAAATACATCTCTGAACTCTGCGTTGAGGAGGCAGTGGCAGACAAGGCTTGTCAGCAGGAGGGTGAAGAGGAAGAGGAGAAAGGGGGAGTTAGGGGAAGAGGTTGTGGAGGGGAGGGCAGGGGAGGGGGTGCCTGCGGTTCTATCTGTCTCTCCCCCTCCGCCCATCCCCATCCCTTGTCAAGTGACCCACTCCTCTGCACCCATCAGCCCCACGTCCCAGACATATGTACACATTTCCTCAGCCTTTATTTCCATTCCTGTCACCCTCTTTCCTCATATGTTTTCATTGGAACAGTGGATTGAATCTTTTCTCCTCCTCCCCTTCCTCTCATCTCTTATCATAATTCTTCTCCCCTTTGTTGTTGGTTTCTTTTTTCAACCCCGCCTTTGCAACCTTTTCTTTTATTCATAAATTCACTTCTTTCTCCTCCTCCTTCTTCTTCACTCCTCTGGTGACAACTCCTCCCTCCAAGAAAATGACTCCATATGATTGCTAATGTGTCTTATTGTGTCTTCTGGATGTCTAAACAGACAACAATTTGCTTAACATGTCAGATAGCAGATAGGAACTCAGATGTTGTGTTTTCAGTTTGTTCCGTAGACCTCAAGATAACAAAAATATCATTGAATGCTGGTTTAAAGATGTCCCCACACCAAGCACACGTGATACCCAAAAAGGATTACTCAGTGCATCTCAGCAAAGATAGTAAGGACTAGTAAGGATAGTTGGTCGGCTTGTTCATGACACTGTAGCTAAAAACAAATGGCCATACTTAATTAATTTTGCTATGGAAGTTGAATAAATTAATGATATTCTTTGGTGAAAGCATTAGGCCAAATGTTCTAATTTTAAAGAAACATTGAAATTTTAATAGGCAGATTTCCAAGAAATTACTGAGCAAATTCATGCTTCCCAGATTATAAAATTCCCTTTAGTGCTACTCAGTCTCTTAGTTTTTCACATTTTTAGTCCTATTACCAACCGGTCAAGGCAGATGACAAGAGCCTGGTTCTGCTTGAGGTTTCTGCCTGTTAAAAGGCAGTGTTTCCTTGCCACTGTCTCCTAGTGCTGCTCATGGTGGAATTGGGTCTATACATATAGAATTGGTCTAAACTTGCTCTATTTTAACAAGTGCTATGAGATAACTCTGTTATGATATAGCGCTATATAAATAAAACTGAATTGAATTGAACTAGCAAGGCTGTGATAGCAAAATCCTCAGTACGCTGTTAACACTTATTAACACTTCTGGTGTATTGAATATAGCAAAACTAAACGTCTAAACGTTACTAACCAGACTTATTATACTTTTAGTCATTTTATTTTAATCAGTATAATCCTTTCCTTGCTTTGCTTTTTTACTTCAGGTTAACCAGCTAATGCTAACTTAGATCACAACTTGTGCAATTTATCATAGCATAGCCACGAGAATTAATGTAGCAACACTCTTCTAACTAGGCCTAAACTTGAGACCCAAACCGGGTCTTTACCCTCATAGTTAAGACCCATTTCAACTGAAACTGCTGCCAAATTTGAGATCTCAAAGGCTCTTTGAGACAAACCTGTGAGTTTGGGCTATATACAGTTTATACAATTGACTAACTTAACTGTTGATTGCCAGGCTAATGAAACTTATTGTCTACACGCTTTCTATTTTGACTGGGCCTCGAGTGTCTCATTGCAGCACATCACCCGATGCGCACTGCTGAGGATTTATATCTTTTTTTAATGCCCACTGTACAGCACTATAGATCTCTTCTGATGTTAGTGGTAGCTCAAGGCCAACCATCCAGAGAAAAGAAACAAAAAACAATTATACTGTAAATGTGTTTGTCAGATTACTTTAATTGTTTGAAATGCCCTTTTCTTGGTGGTCTGGATTGCTCTCACTAAAAGTCTGATATACAAAGTAAACCTTCTAGCTTGAAGCCTTGTTTATCATTTCATTTACATCCTTTTTTTGTTCCTCCCCACAGGCCACAGTGAGTTTCATGTCAGTGATGATTTTAGTTTGAAGCACACATTTTGACACACTGTGTCAACATTGGGGCGTGGAGATGTGATGTTGTAGAGTTGATTGTATTGCGTGTGCCATCCAACAACAAGAGAGGTATAATTATAGGTGTTCAGTGCAATTATGTCTGTCAATAGGGGGGCATTGAAGGAAGCAGGCACAATGTAAATAAAATCAATGGCATAAACCTAAAGGCTGTGAAACAGTAGCACTTGGATTTGCTCCAGAAAACCTGGTCACTGTTGTTTGCAGTGAAATAAGGAGTGTTGTGTAGATCATGTTGTATTGATCTGAACACTTTGTACTGCCCTTTCTCATATAGAAAAAGAGACTGTCCTGGAGCCGTTTGTGCTGAAGGACCTGCTGCCGTCCTCACTGGGAAATTACTATCGCTACACCGGCTCTCTGACCACTCCGCCCTGCAGTAAAGTGGTGGAGTGGATCATCTTCAGCAGACCTATCTATGTCTCCTACAAACAGGTGAGAAACACATTTATATAACACAAAAACAGCTTGAGAACTGAAACATCTTGTTACCTGAAATATAAAACCATTATCATTATCTCGAGATTTAATTCCATTTTCCTGAAATACCGATTTGTATTTGTTACTATTTCAGGATAACAGGCTCCTACAGGCTCAGGTATTTCATTGACAAATTCCTCTGTGTGCCAGAAACATAATTTGTCATCTCTGTCAGAAGATTAGATAATTAAGTCATCATAACAAGAACAACAGTTTAGCTTATTATAATTCAATAATTAAATCATGCTCTGGAAATAATGAACTAAAACTGATTAATGACAACAAATAGTTTCTACTTCTCTAGAAAAGATCACTGTGTGGCATTTTTATGGTGTATTTAGGTTCACATCGATTACTTACAAACAAAAAAAATAATCAAAATGAAACGAAATCCCTTTAAACCCAACCCTTAAGTTTTGAATTATCTTTTGATTCTTGACTATTAGTATGTAAAATTACACTTAATGATTGTGTGCCCAATAATGCTTTTAAATCCCAAAATCTATTCCCAACTTCACTGAGAGGGTTAAAAAAAAAAAGAGGAAGAGAGGGAAAAAAAAGTCAAACCCCCTTTTCATTCAGTTTTTGTAATATTTATGTAAAGGAAGGAGTACAGGTACTTGCATATTTTACCACTTACCACACTTTTCAGCCATCTCTTTAAAATGAAATCCTTTTTGATTTGTGGAAACTGAACACAAGACAATGGAAGGAAGCCAGATTTCCCTACAAACTTTATGGCCATCCAAAACAAGTTGAGGACTTCAAATCTCCACTTTGCTTGGGTTCTCGAGTCTGTGGGGGGCCTGCGATGCCCTTGGCTTTGTATGTTGTGTTTTATGTTGTTCCTTGTGTTCTGTATTGTTTTGGTTTATTTTTATTCTTGTGAATGTTAGTTGTGGGACATTAGCGCTTTTGATACTTTTTGATGAGACATTTCATAAGATTGTACCTAAATGCAGCAATTTCATGCATAAATTCATAGAAATATGAGTGTAAATGAAGTTTCATCTATTCCGTTTATTCCTTCCAGTCTTTGAGTTTATTGAAGGTCTTAATAGTTGTGAGCGGTGTTCCTGTTTGTTTGTCATGTGATGGCCCAGCTTCATTGGCAGGATGACAGATTTGTACGCGCATGCTGAATGCTCACTTCAGGCTTTTTTCTTCCTCATGTTTAAACACTGTTGACAATGCTGTCCATCACTGCACATATTTAACACCATGCTAAACTTCAACTGCTTCTACTCTGTACATCCATGTAGTTTGTGCACAGTAATTAGATCTGTTCAGTTAGTCAGCAGCAGCAGGTGGTCTGCTCTGATGATATTTTGCTGTCATGTTTAATGCAGGAAAAAGCTTACACAAAAAAGAAAACACAGAATTTATGTAACTTTCCCAATTTTAGTTTATTTATTGGGGAGTGTTGTCATGACAGTTTGCGCTAAAGGTGGGAAAAGTAAGACCACATTCATTAAGCCTAATTGCTGAGGTGACCTGACTGTCAAATGAGATCACTGAAAGTATTGTAGATTATGCATTGTGTTTTATAGGTACAGAAACACTGAGCAACCTCTTGGGTTGCTCAGAGATGATAACATGGAATTGAATGACCTGTGTGTGTGGTGGACATGCTGTACCACTGACCATTATTCACAATGTGAATAATTAACCAAACACTCAACACTGTTATTGAGATTTTTTTCATTGGCTATATGAAAACATTTATTTTTGTCAATCAATGGTGCAGTAAATGGCTTCCATTTGCATTTTTTGGAATTTAATTAACTGTAATACAGTAAACACAGTAAGGGAGAAAAACAATATCAGTCATGATGAGTCACATTACCTCCTTTCTTTTGGTTTAAAATCACCATCAATATGATATGCTATGATGACACAATAGTCCATCACATGGTTAATTACAAATGTTCCGCCAAAAAGAAACGTCCTCGCTGGAGCTGTACGATCACCATACATTAATGTATGGTCTCTTACTTTTATAGTTGTATTAGCTGCGATCAATGAGTTATTTCTGAGATAGCAAGACAGCCTTTGAATATTAGAATCCATCAATATGAAGTGTCTTAATTAAATGCAGGTTCATAAAGCCATATCCTCCCAGATTCTAGAAACTGGTAGTGGTGGTGGAGTATAGGCTTGGGTGATATGATGTATATACCGTGCAATGGTAGAAATGTGTCCACTGGTAGAGATTTGATAATACTGTTTCAATTGTGGGAGCTATGCCTTAGTGTCTCTGCTATATATTTGGGGCCGGCAATGTAGCATATCATCTTGAATAAGGTAAGGTTATTTTAAGCTATAATTAATGAATTTACAAAACAATTACTGTATGATGATATATACTGTTACCGGGATATAAAATCATATACACCATGATAGAAGATTTGGGCCATATCGTCCAGGTGGAGTAAAACCAGCAGGTGTTGACTGGGAGGTAATGGGTTATGTAATAACCAACAAATCCCCCAAACTAAATTTCAAAATGTGTTGTTTGTAATTGATCCTCCGTTAAGCCCTGCACTCCTTATTTACTGTTGGTAGAGGAAGTGACTTTGAAAATTGGAGCAAAAAGAAGAATAAAGGAAAAATATGAGAGAAAAGAACACCCTTATTGAACTCTTCTATCAAACATTTGCTCACCACCGACACTGCTGTCAGTTGTGTGACCACTGTCTCTCTCTTTCTTGCAGTTGTGTTCTGTCATCTATGGATTCTGACCTCAAATCACAATATATCCTCCAAAATCTTTTATTCTCTTGCTAAGAATTTGTTACTTTTTAACAGCAGAAAGTCAAAAACTGCCTTTGTGTTACATAAACTCTTTGGTACATGTTTGACTCTTGCTGCAAGCTGCAAGTATCTGATTGCAAAGAACATCTTTTCATTTTGTAAGAATGATTGTCATTTTGATGCAAAACCAGCTGTGTGTTCATGTATATGTGATTATAAAATACCCACATCCCACTGAAAATGGTGATGAACTGAGATAAGAGTTGTCATTTTAAACAGAACAGTAGGTCCAGTGTTTCCAGTGTTTGTGAATAAGGATCTCTCATATTCCTTTCACAGTCAAAAGAACACTGGGCAGACTTGTCTCCTAATGAGACCAAATTCGTTTACTTAGAGCACCAGTGGAGCAAGCCAAACGTAGACAAAATATTGGCTTCTTCACCTTGAAGTTAGTTATAGCCCTGCTATAAGCTTTATCAAAAAGGAAAGTCTTAAGCCTACTCTTAAATGTGATGAGGGGGTCTGTCTCCCGTTCACAGACTGGAAGCTGGTTCCACAGGAGAGGAACTTGATCGCTGAAGGCCCTGGCTCCCATTCTACTTTTAGAGACTATAGGAACCACAAGGAGCTCTGTATTCTGGGAGTGCAACCCTCTAGTGGGGTAATAGGGTACTATGAGCTCTTTAAGAT